>QANZ01010088.1:122066-145469 GCA_003254925.1 Chamaecrista fasciculata
AAAAAAAAAAAAAAGTTAACAAAGAAGGCTCAGGGATCGAGTAAGGCAGACAAGCAGAAAACGAATATATGTAAGACAAGCACGACGCCATGAGGCCCTAACGGCACCAGCCCAATAAAATACTGTTTTCAAAGTGGCCTCCCCAATTTCCCTATAATTTAATACTCCAACATCCCAACGGTCGAAATTTCCATTCAATGCATCAATTTTTTAAAAAAAACAAAACAGGATGCTTTAGACCCTAGGAAAGAAAAAGGGCTTTGAGTGACAGAGAAAGGAGGGTTATTCTTGAGACACTTCAATTTTCTGAAGGATCTTATTCTATTATATTAAGATATGTGCAATATAAATTTATTATACAAATCTCAAGTAAAATCTAACGGATTAAATTTGAGGTGCATCAATAATAATATTTTTTATAATTTTTTTTAAAAAAATCATTTTAATGTATGAGAAAATTAATGGTATGATTATGTTGTTAATTTTACGTATTTAAAATAAGTTTTGAATTTAATTTTGAAAATGTACTTTTAAGATTAACAAAAAAAATATATATTTATAAATTGTTTTGAAAATACAAGCCTAATAAGACTAAAAGAGAGAAATACAAGCTATATTACAATAAGCCGCGACTAGGAGTTAAAAAAATGGTGTAGAACATGTTCTAACTTTTTTTGGAAGAAATTTGTAAATAATGAATTATTTTTTAGTAGAAAAAATGTTATAGTAGAAAATATTATTAGATAAGACTAAATTGTACAAACATCTCATGATCAAAAGTGCAATAAAAAAAGTTAGGTAAAAGTACTAATTTCGTCCCCAAACTTTACATCAACTGTCAATTTCGTCCCCAAGCTTTTTTTGTTGTCAACTTCGTCCCCAAACTTTACACCAACTGTCAATTTCATCCCCAATCTTTTTTTGCTGTCAATTTCGTCCCCAAACTTTTACATCAATTGTCAATTTTGTCCCCGATCTTTCACATTTTGGTCAATTTTATCCTTTGACTAACTTCTTTTAATAAATTAACGACAGACTGCATCCTATTTTTGAATCTAAGTTAGGATTTGAGTTTCTTTTTCTATCAATTTTACATTATATATCGTTAGCCACATAGATTTTGTCGTCAATATTTGGCTAAAGTAAGAGCAAAGGATAAAATTGACCAATATGTGAAAGATTAGGGACAAAATTGACAACAACAAAAATATTGGGGACGAAATTGACAGCAAAAAAAGATTGGGGACGAAATTGACATCAAGTGTAAAGTTTGGGGACGAAATGAGTACTTTTGCCAAAAAGTTATGAAACCAAATTAAGACATGTACAAAAGTTATGGAATAAAAGTGCATTTTCACCTTATTTATTTCGTGTTAAGTGCCTCAAGACAAAGGGTATAATAATGATTTTTTAAACAAAAAATAAGGTATAATAATTATTTGTAAGACCAAAGTCATATTTTGGTCCCTCATGTTTGGTCGAAGTTTTGTTTCGGCCCCTCAAGATTTTTCTTTCTGTTTTGGTCCCTCATGTTTTTTGAAGGTTCTGTTTTGGTCTCTCAAGTTTTTTTCGTTGCGTTTTGGTCCCTCACGTTTGCTCAAAGTTCCGTTTGGGTTCCTCAAGTGTTTAAAATGTTTCACCGTTTGTCCCTGACTATTTTCCATCCACTTTTGTCTATTAAAAAAAAACTAACTTTCATCTCCCAATAATTTTTCTCTTTTGCATTAAGGTCCTTCCTTTTTGAAAAAGAGCAAAATTGTTGGGAGATGAAAGTTAGTTTTTTATCTTTTTTTAATAGAAAAAGTGGATTGAAAAGAGTCAATGACTAATGATAGAACTTTTTACAAACTGAGTGACCAAAATAGAACGAACAAAAATTGAGGGACCAAAATAGAACTTTGAGCAAACATAGGGGACCAAAACAGAATAAAAAGAAACTTGAGGGACCAAAACGGAAATTTGAACAAATATAAGGGACTAAAATAGGACTTTGGCCTAATAATAATAAAAATTCTAAAACCGATCCAAAGCAACTCATGCATAAACCCTAACCTCACAGGCAAAAAAAAAAAAAATGCATAAACCCTAACCCTCGTGGATAGTAAGGAAGAGAGGCCGCAAGTGAGAGGACCAACGGGTGTGAAGTAGAAAACGCCGCTTGTTGTCGTCGTCGTCGTTTGTGCTCGTCAACGGTGGGGTGGCTAGTCTCGTCGTCTCTGCTTCTTTCAGGTTTTGCTTCCTCCTTTTAAAATTTTCGTTTTCGTGTATTTGTGAATTCGTCTGCATTTTGTGGTGTTCCTTTTTCTTGTCGTCTCCTTTTTCTTCACACATCCTAACTGCATCTATTTGAATTAATTACTGTAATTTGTTCTCTCTTATGGATAAATTAGTGTACTTTTAGTCGTTCTCTGTGCTCAGGAGATATTCAAAATTGGAGGGGAATGAAATTGATGAGAAATTTTTTATAAACGTGTAATTTAAAATACTATCACCATATAGTCTTTCTTCCATTTCTGTAGAGAATGATTCGTATGAAATTTAGATGCAGTAATAACATATCCAGGCTGACGAATTTTTATGAAGTGATCTATTTTATTGGTGATGATTGTGGATATGGTCAGCCCTACTTGGAGTCATTTTTTGTTGGAATTTAAAGGTTAGTAAGGATCGAAACGATATAACTTTTCCTTATGGGTGCCAAATGTTATGACGTGAGTTTTAGAGCAGTTAAAGAGAAAGACGCTATGATTTCCCAACGGGGTTGTGTTGCCCAAGTGGCTACGTGATCATAACTAAATGGAGGCAAATGTCAATTTTGTCCCCTTTGAGTCCTTCTTTCCAACTACAGATAGTTGTAGAAATAGAAAGATCACAAGGGCAATTTTAGAAAATAAATTTGTAAACAACTTGCTCTTTTAAAGTTGAAAAAGATTGTGGTTTTCATGTATTTGTTAATTGTTATAAATTGTGTCTGTTGCATATCGTTCTAAATTGCTCCTGTTCATAAACTAGATGTATTGTAACAGAGTCCAGACAGTGATTCATACCTCGGTCTGCTGATTCATATATATGTAGATTGTGGTTTTTCATGTATCTGTCATAAAATTTGTGCTTGCATTTAATTTTAAAGTTTCCCGTGCTCATATGTATCTTTGTTTGTGTTATCTTTCTGCCTCTTATTGCAACTTTTGTTCTCCTTCAGATTTACCTTGTTTTGTCTTAGAACCGTGTATCTGCTTAGCTAAAATATTTTAGCAAGTTTGTTTTTATATGTTGTATTTTGGAATATTTTTATGTGGGCAAAATTTTTTGCTGTCTTGATTCTGTAGAAGTTCATCATGTGTCAAAGAAACTGTTGGAATGTTATAATTGCTTTAGTGGAAAAAAAATAAATGGCCAATTTTATGATTGATATTTCAATCTTTTTGAACTTTTGTTGATTCCACAGCCTGGTTTGGGAGAGATGAGTTTAATATCTCAAAATATTGGCCTAAAAGATGAGGTCAAGAAGACAAAAAGGAAGGAGGAGACCGAGGAAACTTCATATCTGGAAGAGGTTGAGGATGGAAAAGAATCTGAGATTGATACATTGAAAGTGAAAAAGAGGAAGAAAGAAAGCAAGGAAGTGCAGTTGCAAGTGGAACAAGTGAAGGACATGAAAAATCTTGAGAGCTTTTTGTTTGGGTCTCTTTACTCTCCTGAGTTTGGGAAGCGAGATGACAATATGCAGACTGGGACTACAAAGGATTCTGACTTATTCATCACCGACCGGTCTGCAAATAGTGTGCTGTCTGTTTATGAGGAAGATGCTGACTATTCCAAGGAAAGTCATGATGAAGAGGAGGATGCTTCACAAAAGAAACCAGCGTGGGTGGATGAAGAAGAAGAAATTACTGATGTAAACATAGCCAAAGCTTATAGATTAAGGAAACTGAGAAAGGAAGAGGATGAGAGTTTGATTACTGGTTCAGAGTATGTGTCAAGATTGAGGGCTCAGCATTTGAAACTCAACCCAGGAACTGAGTGGGCCCAACTTGATTCAAGGTCAAAAATAGATAAATCTTCTGATGACTCGTCATCAGATGAAGAAAATGAGGCTGTTGCTAGTCGTGGTTACAAGGATGTTGATAGTATTCTCAGATCAAATGAAGACCTGGTTGTGAAGAGCAGCTCAAAGTTGTTGCCAGGTCTTCTGGAGTACTCAAGGCTTGTAGATGCAAATAGGCAGGATCGTTCTAATGCCCCCATAAATTCAGTTCAGTTCCATAGAAATGCTCAGCTGCTTCTCACTGCTGGACTGGATCGGAGGCTTAAATTTTTTCAGATTGATGGCAAGCGGAACACGAAAATTCAAAGCATCTTCCTTGATGATTGCCCCATTCGGAAAGCATCTTTCTTGCCTGACGGGTCTCAAGTTATATTATCAGGAAGAAGAAAGTTCTTCTATTGTTTTGATTTAGTGAAGGCTAAGGTTGATAAAATAGGCCCCCTTGTTGGTAGGGAGGAAAAGAGCCTAGAAGTCTTCGAGGTGGCCCCTGATTCTCGCACAGTAGCATTTGTAGGTAATGAAGGCTATATTTTACTCGTTTCAACTAAAACAAAGGAATTAATTGGTACTCTAAAGATGAATGGAACAGTCCGTTCCTTGGCTTTTGCTGAAGATGGACAGCAATTGTTAAGCTCTGGTGGTGATGGCCAGGTTTACCATTGGGATCTGAGAACAAGGACTTGCATACACAAAGGAGTTGACGAAGGATGCATAAATGGTACATCTCTCTGTACATCTCCATCTGGGGTACTTTTTGCAGCTGGTTCAGACAGTGGGATTGTGAACATTTACAATCGAGATGAATTTCTTGGGGGCAAAAGAAAACCTATAAAGACAATTGAGAATCTGACTACCAAAGTGGATTTCATGAAATTTAATACTGATTCTCAAATACTGGCAATCTGTTCGGGCATGAAGGATAGCAGTTTAAAGTTGATACATATCCCGTCGTACACTGTGTTTACTAATTGGCCTCCGCCAAATTGGAACCTGCAGTATCCCCGTTGTATTGATTTTAGTCCTGGTAGTGGTTTTATGGCTATGGGAAACGCTGCAGGCAGAGTCTTGTTGTACAAGTTGCATCACTACCAGCATGCCTGAACCAGATTTGAAAGATTTTTTCATCTGATATGAACGAAGCATCATTTGGCAGGGGTTGTAGGTGGATGATTGGTTAATGTTATTTCGATATTCCTCTGTTGAGAGGAATTCTATTTTGGTACCATGGGGACACTTGTTCTCAAGGAAGCAAGTCATGAAAGCTGTATCCGATATTTCTAAATTAGGAATGGCAAGAAAAAGGACGATGTTTTGTACTTTTGTATTGGTAGACACTAGACAGGGTTTTCATAGCAAGCCGAAAGATAAACAAAATGGGTTTGAAATTTTGCTGGTGAATTTATTACATTCTAAACATTACAATTTCTTTAGGCTCATACTCGCCCTGCTGGCTGGCTATTGAGTATTGAGGTGGAGGCGTTTGGGAAAGACGGTTTGGCTATTATCTGTTAATGTAGAGTGATAAAACTAGCGTGATTTCAATAATAAAATAGATATAGGCGAAATTTTTATGTTCTAGTTATTATATTTATGAATTTATCAATAAAAATGAGACATGCTAAGACTTTTATGTAATAATCGGAGAATGTAGTAAAGGTTAGACTATGTTGCAATAACATTAAATTACTTAACTCTTCCCTGTGTCATAATTTTACTGGACACAATTTTACTGGTTTAGGACTGGACTCATAACATCTCATGTTCTTAAAACAAATGTTTGTATCATAATCTAATCCATTTAATAATGATAAGTAATACAACTAGGGTGATTTCATTATTAAAATAAATATAGGCGAACTTTTTATGTTCTCGCTATTATTATATTTATCAATAAAAATGAGACATCCTAAGACTTTTTTTATGTAATAATCGGAGAATGTAGTAATGATGAGTAATAAAACTAGCTTGATTTCAATATTAAAATAGATATAGGTGAAATTTTTATGTTCTCATTATTATACTTATTTCATAAAATTGAGACATGCTAGACTTTTATGTAGAGGTATACAAGGTGGATTCGGCCTGGGTCTGGGTCTAGTATCCCTAGATCTGGCCCGGCCCGAGCTACCCCCATTTATTATTATTATTTTTAACTTTTTACTATATTTATTTATATTTTATACTACTAAATATTTTCTTAATTGTAAAAAATACATATCTATTATAATTTTTATCAATTATATATTAAAAATATACATAAAATATATATTTAATCTTAATTAATCAATATAAGTCAAATTAAATGTCTTTATTAATAAAAACATCAATTGATACAAAATTAATTATTTTACTAATATATACAAATTAAAATATATATAGAATGAATAAATATTTTTTTGTAAAAAAAAATGATCCGACCAGACTCGGTGGCCCGGCCGATCCGTGTACATTCCTACTTTTATGTAATCAACGGAGAATGCAGAGCCAAAATAACACGTTTACTTAATCTCAGCTTGTTAAACAAACGCATTTGCAGTAGCGTGGTGCCACATGATTCACCACCAGGCACCAGCAATTCCAAGACACGATAAATATAAAAAGTCCAACCCACAACCAATCTACAATCTAATGTCTCTGCATTTAAGCTTAGTAAAGATTCGATTAAGACTTTAAGAGATTATTTGAAATTACACACATTGCTCTGCGTCCTTTCTTTTATTTGTGCATGGATGAAATTTGGAATACATGGTATAAATAGCTAGATGAAACACAATAGTAGCTCTAAATTTCAATTGGCCTCCTTTACATGCTAAACATCCCAGCGCCTAATTACATTGTAAAATCGATCTCTCCGTGTTCAGAAGCTCAATTGCTGGAACTCATTCTGGCCTTCATCAAACTGAAGGCAACAAGCGTGCCAACTTCACGTAGTGACAAACTCCCCGGCCTGGGTTCGAGATGTATAATACTTGAAGCAGGGTGATAATGTTAAACCCCAGCCGCAGTTTTAACTCCAGAATTTGTTTTCCCCTGAAATTAATTGAAAGAACCAGAATGTAAGTAGAGTGTCAAAAAAGGCAAAACAAAATATCTGTACATTCCATTTAAACAACTCTGAAATACGTTGCATACCCCGTGCAGGAGCATATTGATAATAGCCAGAAGATTATTATATCAGTAAGTGAACATGTGACTAGCATTATAAAATATTAGCTCTAACATCCCAAATCCAAAGGAAGAAGAGACCGTCTGTCATTATTCCTGGTTTTAAAGTCATTAAGTATTCAGTTTATAGTCCAGAATATAGGACTACACAAGTCACAAAATGAGAATCAACTAGTGAAGGCTGGGAGTCTTTGACTGACCTCAGAAGGCTCACTCTTCCGTATCTTCCTAGTCGGAGTCCTCAATGTGACAAATTCCTCAGCTGCAGTTGGGTGAACTCCCACAGTAGCATCAAAGTCAGCTTTGGTCAAGCCGGCTTTCACAGCAACGGCAAATCCCTGGGCATTATTTAATTGTATAGTCAAGTGAATTATAAACACATAGACCACTCACAAATGGAAAGCAATAGCAACTAAGAAAACCTGCACAATTTCAGGTGAATCTTCTCCGCACATGTGCAAACCCAGAACTTTATTTGTTTTTGCACAGACTATTAATTTCATAAAAGCCCGGTCTGGTAGCCCTGAGATAGTAGCCTTTAGTGGCCTAAAATTTGCTGTGAAAATGTCAACATCTCCGTATTGTTGTATGGCCTGTGAAAACCATCATGAAGGTAAGCTTATGAGATTAAATATTATGAAGCTCATTAATCTCATTGGGAGTGAAGATTCTGTTACCTGTTCCTCTGTAAGACCAACTTGTCCAATTGGTGGTTGGGAAAACACAGCAGAAGGAACGGCCCTAAACAAGGGGGAAAAGATAATTCAGTCAGGAGACCACTAGTTACTAAAACACAGTTGTTGTACACCTAGGATACAAGATTTGAGTGATTAGGCTGTCACTAGATGGAAAAGGGGAAAAGGTTACAATATGGATTTATTCACCAGTAGATGAGAAAAAGACAGTCTTCCTTTTTAAGGATTTTAACTTCTTTATCTCTCTAATTCTGTCAAATTACCTAGCAGCATTAAGAAATTTCTACTTAATATGTTATCGTAACTGACTTTCTAAGAAACAGAGAGTCATGAATGAGATTTTCTATTGTACGAAGAATGTGAAATGAAAATATGGAGTCTTCTGGAGGATCAAATTGCGATGGAGTCACAACAGATATCTAGATGACTACAGTTAGGAAGGAACAGAAGCATAAAACAATCAGGTCAAAAGATATATTTTCTACAAACTTCAAAAGTAATCTTTACATCCACAGGATAAATACTCTTCTATTAATTCCTTGACTTTTAGTACAAGAATCCCATATACACCAAGCTGAATGCTATTTAAACAATCAAGCACTGAACTTACGACATAATCTTAACTTTACATTTTTTGGTTACTTGTTTCATGATGTATGTCATACCTATAATCAGGTTTAGTTGGGTTATCCCGAAACAGCGTTTTTGCTAGTGCCATTCCCTCCATCAATGCAACTGGAGTTAGATTTATCCTATTTGTAACATCTCCAACTGCCCAAATAGATGGAACAGATGTTTGAGAGTACTCATTAACCTGGATGGTAGAGAAGTTTTGTGAAGAAAAGTGAGACTGATCAATCATATGAATCAAATTTATCAAAATGAAAAAAACAGAGAAAGCTTAAATTACCTCAATTGCTCCATTTTTAGCCATCTTCACACCAACAGATTCCAGCCCTAGGTTCTGTTATGAAGAGTTTTAGTTCAGCAGAAAGACATCCAGTGGGCTAGTTTCATGAGTAAAACATACAGCTGCTTGGGCAAAATAATACTTAGCAACTCAAGACTATGTGATCTCTAAAAAAACCAAGCCAATTAGTGGAAGAATAATGACCAATAAATTCAGCTAGTCAGCTAGATAAAGTACAATCATTTTAAGAAAAAAATAAATGTCAACGTTAACTTCATTTATTCTTCTAGGGCGTTGGTTAGATTTTTGTTTTAGTGGTTGAAGGGCAAAGAGTTGTCAAGCACACAGCATGTATATAAAAGCAAAATACATAATTGAAAATCTAACCTTAGTATTTGGTGCACGTCCTGTTGCAAACATAATGTGTGAAAAACCTTCCACTGTACCTTTGCTGGTCTTCAAAGACAATGAGCCATCAGCTGACTTGATGATAGCTTGAGGAGATTCCTCAGTATGAAATTCAATTCCTCTTAGTGACATCTGCTCTGAAACAAAATCTCTAATCTGCAGACACAGTTCACAATTTGAATGTGAAGAATTTGAACTGTGTTGCAATCATTCAATGTAAGTGTCATCTATGGTCCTTACCTCTTCATCAAATCCCCGTAAGACTTTTTTCTGCCGTATAAATACATGGACACTACTTGTCAAACCATTGAAGATGCCAGCAAACTCCAAAGCAATGTAGCCACCACCAACAATAGCTATTTTCTCAGGTTTTGAAGGTAAATCAAGTGCAGCATCTGAATCTATAGCATGTTCACGTCCAGGAATATCAGGAATGAAGGGCCGACCTCCTACAGAAATTAGAATGTGTCTAGCTGTATAGAGCTTCCCATTGACATCAACTGTGTGAGGATCTACAATCTGTATGTTACAAACGCTTTAGCACGACAAAACAATCATTATTACTACATCCTATTAATTTAAAAAGATAATTAGTGTTCAGAGATGGATCCAAGCATCAACCCACCTTTCCCCGACCTTCAATCAGCTTGACACCAGAATTATTCAAAATATTTTTGTAGATACCAGTCAGACGTTGTAACTCAGCATTCTTATTAGCTATTAGAGTACTCCAGTCATGCTTTGGTTCACTATCATATTTCCAACCAAAACCATGACTTTCTTCAAATTCATGAGAATATTTGGATGCAATGACAAGCAACTTCTTTGGCACACATCCACGTAGTACACAGCTGCATAGAAAAGGGAAGAGGAAAAGATAAAGATAAATATCTGGAGACTCAAAGAGAAAGAAACACTTGAACAAAGAAAAAAATGCTTAAACACGATGCCTAACATATCACTATTTCAAAAATTTTCAGACAGACCGTTGAAGTCCCACATCGCTTAGTTAAAGGGCCTTCTAACACTATATATATAATGGGGCAACCCTCTCCCTATGAGAGCTCTTTTGGGGAGAGTTAGGCCTTTTTAGATGGCATCAGAGCGGGTCTGGGCGTGTGGGATGGATGAGCCTTACTGTGGCTGCCCTGGGAATAACCCGTTGGCTTCACGCCCGAGTTGGGCGTGTTAAAGTCCCACATCGCTTAGTTAAAGGGCCTTCTAACACTATATATATATAATGGGGCAAGAGCTCTTTGGGGAGAGTTAGGCCTTTCTACCCTTTCTACACAGACTGTCCGAATGCAAGCTCATCTGTGGATTGGGCAGTTTCATGAATTATACAAAGTTGAGTTTCAATAAGGCTGCATAATGCAGTTCTGAGAGTGGCTTTGATAATTAAAACAAACCAACTAACCAGAAAAAGAATTAAAAGACCGAGTTTATCTTTTTCGGCCCTGCAATTAGTTCTATAAACCAGAAAACATCCGATTAAGTTTCAGTCACGCAATTCTATTTTACTATTGGTCGACGGCATACTATTTATTGCATCCTAATCCGGTGAAATGATTTAAATAACATTACAGACAGTTAACGAAACAATAGAACTCACGTTCCACCGACTCCTCCGGTGGTATCAGACGAGATGGTGGAGAAAGGAAGCTCGCAGATGGCGACTGAAGCGCCGAAACTAGCCGCAAAGCGAGAGGCACGTACGCCGCCGCTACCGGCACCGATGGTGAAAAGGTCGAAGTCGTAACGGTTAGCAACATCGGCTCCGTTTTCGGACTCGGCAGCACGAACCGTAAAGGTACAACGGCGATGGTATTCGGAGGAGAAGCGAGTATGGCGGGAGAGAGATGGTAGGGTTTTGGTGACAGAAACAAAAGATGGAGAGATTAGATGTGAAAGTGGGAGGTTTTTGCAGAAGATGGAGTGAAGTTTTGGGGAAGATAGAGAAGAGAGCTTTGGGGTTGTGAGGGAGGTAGCCATTCTTCTTCTCTCTTCCTTGAATGATTTTTTTGTGTTATTACAAGTAAGTTATAGTATTTTTATAACAAATGAAAAATCAGAGTAAGACTTTTTTTTTTTCTCATTTTCTACGAAGTAACAAGTGAAAAATCAAATTGTAGAAACTAATTCATGAACTCTATATCTTTTAGATAACAAGTTGTATACTTACTCCTTAAAAAATTAGTACGATTAAAGTAATCTTTTAGTACTATATGAAGGTTTGTTGTATAGCAAACTTGTTAATACCGTATCATTCAAGGTAAAAGTTAACTGAATTTTTGTTGAATGATAAAATAATTATTTACAATAGTGAAATGTTGATCCTATTGCACCTAAATTAAGTATGCCTCAGTGTTGCTTGATCCATGATTGATCATGTTTCGTTCCATTTTTTGAGAGTACCATATTATGATGCCTTTCTCGCTTCAACTCTTATTCTTTGGCATATTCCTCTCCCTTTTATTACCTAATTGTTCATTAGCGGAATTGTATACACTGAAATTAAGTTTTGATAGTAATTGTGGCTCTACGCATGGAATATGCTCGGAGGCTCCATCCCGTCCTTTATTTGAATTAAATATATGTTTGCTCCCAATTTCCAAAAGAAAATGCAGAGGATCCATATGCCCATTATAGTAATATTATTCGTGGTAGAATAAAACATATATAATTAATGTTTTGTTATGTGCCTTTAATTTATTGTTCAAAGGACACAAACATTTACTTTTACTTGTATTCTATATATGTTCTTCAAAGTTCCAACTTCTTATTCGGAGGCATAATGGGTGGTTAGTGAGAAATTACCCAAGAAGTCAAATTAAAAAAAAAAATGAAGAAGAAGCCAGTTTGAATACATAGAGTCATAGACAAAATTAATTAGAAAAAAGGTACTAAGAGTTTGGAAATTTTCAGATTCCATCATATTCATATCCAATACATATTTAGAGTGACAATCCAGATTCTTCATCCTCATCAAGATCAGAAGAAGCATAGACAGTGTAGAGAGACCAAATGAGAGCAAATACACCCAACAGGATCCAACCAAGAAGGTTGTTGCTGAGTCCGAATGGAAGACCTGTTCCTTCAGTGCTCATCCTTTCGTCCACAAGAGCCATGGCTGGGCTTGTCATAGTCACAGCGCATGCAGCTGCTATCATGGATGCACCAAACCCCATGTTTGTGTTTGACCCATTTTCCTTTACAACAGGCTTTTCCTCCATGGAACACCTCACTCTTCCTGTTCCCTTTACTGCCACCCCTGGAATACCATACTTGGAATTAGCACTAGTAATGAAAACAAATCCATGGTCTAATCTAAATTAATGTTTTTTTTTTTCTCTCTCTCTTTCTTGTGAGAAAAGTAAAAACTTACGAAGAACAGGAGAGGAGGAAAGCCCTAGGGGTCGCTTGTGCACAAGACCAACGTGAGTGATGGATGAAGTAGGGGTGGCAGCAGAGATAGTTGCCATTTTCTTCTTCAGTAATGGGATGAGATAATGGCGAAACTACAAGGCAGAGGTACCTGTTTTGTTTATTTCGTATGCCTTTTAGCAAATAATGTCAAATACTATTGTTTGTTACTTATGGTAGGAACGACAGTCACTTCCAAGCACCACATAACGGGAGTGGATCTGCTCAATTATGGGAGTGATAAAGTATGGTGAAGTATGAATCTCAACCATCCATTCTATTTCTAGTTTTGTTCCCAATGATGATGGCTAAAGGAATGGATGGTTGAGATTCATAATTCACCATACTTTATCATTCCCATAATTGAGCAGATCCATTCCCCCACATAACATGGACGGATCTAAAGCCTCTTGTTATACGATGCCCTTATCTCCAGGAGACCAATTACATTTTTCCGCGTGTCACACATGATCAGTTTGGTAATCAATTCTGCCCTCTCAGTTGACAGGGTCTTCTTTCTAGAGTAAAGACACAATGAAAATCAACTACTACTGGATAATATTTGATTAGCCGCTCCCGGAGAAACAAGAAAATAATATTTGATTTGGCTCTTAAATTACAATTTCACGCAATAAATAACGAAATTAAATTGAACTTAGGTTATATAAAAAATAAAACTCAGTAAAAAAAATGTGCTCAATCAGTAAACACTTGAATCCCGCTGACTTATATTTTCATGCTACACGAAGCAAAAAGCACAAGATGAAGCGATCATTGATACAGTTCAAGAATACAGCCCTCATTTGAAATGTGTGTAAGTTTGTTCTTCCCGGTAAAGAATAGATAAGCTACCAGTCCCTATGTAACTACGGTGGCATGATCAAATGAGAGCACCAAAGATGAATAATTATTTACACAAGAACTAATTGAATATGCAATCAGCTAATATGCCTCTAATTCTTATTCCTGTCTTAATCACTATAAACTGGCTGAGCTTTCTCATAAGTGATGGGTATAAAATTTCTCAGGATGTACGATGCACCTTTCAATAAGAATTGCCAAAGAACAAGAAAGAATCGAGTGGTAGAGCCAATTAATGTGCCATCACATTAGGCAATAACTCAGGACTGGTCAGGTAGGAATATTTTGACTACTCCTGGAGATTGCACTGTTGCAATAAAGGGTGATCATACTTCATAAATTTGGACCAATAACCTTTATATCTTCTCATGCCAATATCTAACCATGGCTTCCTAATTCCATCGTAGTGTATGACTGCAGCTCTCTCAATTTCATTTGGATCTATGCCTGAGTTGTAACCGAGGCCAAGAACATGCCACCGTCTGTCCAACACCGTCGTCTTATTATAGAAGGTAATCCAGCCTATAGGGAGACTTCCAGCATTCCACAATGGCCTTTTAGAACCCTGAAATCAATCACCCAGATAAACAGCATTAGAAATCAATCAATCATGGATAACTTAGAAATGCATTTGGATGAACACTTAAGAATCTTCAGGAGAAATAAGGAACTAAGTTGCTCAGATCATAATTTATGCACCATCTTTAAACAGAAATGAGAGGCACTGCATAGTGATATTGCTCATTATGAATTAATCAACAGTTCGTTAGATGTAAGGAGGCATCGCTCAGAAGTAACAAATATGGCTATGGGAATATAAATCTTTGACCTCAGAGACAAAAGACTCACTTTCAGGTAATAAATCTTAATAGAAATCAAACAACTTGCTCAATTTCACCAAA
The DNA here is from genome assembly GCA_003254925.1 of Chamaecrista fasciculata. Taxonomy (NCBI): domain Eukaryota; kingdom Viridiplantae; phylum Streptophyta; class Magnoliopsida; order Fabales; family Fabaceae; genus Chamaecrista; species Chamaecrista fasciculata. Next base: position 136,479 of record QANZ01010088.1, read on the forward strand.
AAAAAAACTTGCTCAAGCATTGAAGTACTAGAAAGTTTTTTTTTTTGGGTACTAAGACTGATTCAATCCAACTTCAAGAAGACAAGACATCTTCATTAAAGATGATTAACTAAAAATGTCAGTTCTCGATTAGTTTATTCATTCCTAAAGCCAATCTGAAAAGTTCAGTGACATAAATGCAGGATAAATTAATAGGGAAATAAATGCTGCAGTGTCTCCAAAAAAAAGAAAGAAAAGGAAAATGATGAAAGGAGGAAAAACAGACAACTAAATTGACATTTCTTTTCTCCATACCATTTCCAAATATTTGTGATAGACAGCAGTTAAATTATGTCTCCTCCACTGTTGCAAATCAAACAAGTTCATCCCAAACGCCCATGTGCATGCATTGACATCAAACCTCTCTGCAATTAATGGATCTGAGAAATTGATGAGCATATTGATCCTATAAAATGAAGTTTCACCTTCATGACAAGTCCCAACTGCTCCGTTGACTTTTTCCTTCATATTGGTTTTCCACAAACCACTGAGATCTTGTTGAACCACCACATCATGATCAAAGAGAACAATCTTATTGAGAGCAGGGAAGACATCTGGTAGATAGAAACGAAGGTAGTTGAGTTCAGATGCGAATCTTGGATCACTGAAATTTTGTGTCTTGAAGGCATTGTACTTGGATATCCATTTAAAGTTTTCTATAGTTTGTATGTGGACTGTGGCTTTGCCAGGTGGGTTTAATAAGAACCACATTGAGATTGCTGGAAAATTGATTGAATTGGTCACTACATGGAAAACAAGTTTCTCCTGTTCCTGCAAAGTAAAAGTGATTGTTAAGCATTTAATCCTTCTTTCCACGTATACAGATTTTATTATTTTCACTAGAGTCAATTATGAGAACTTTCTTGAAGATGCTCAAACTCAACTATCATCATACCAAGTGAATTAATTAAAAAATGACCAGGAGCTTGCCCAGTCAAGATAAGAGAAATAGTTTGATACAGTTTCAGCAACCTGCTCTTCTAGCCCACAACTGCTGTTTATTTATTACCATTACTCAAGTAACTTTCTTCACTCTCTAATTTATATTTGCTGCAAGTCAGAAACTTCCAAAGAAAGACTTCCTCCTTAAGGAAAATCAATATTACATTCCACATTATGAAACTAGATTTAACTTGTTTTGTACAAGCTAATAGGGCATGTAGTTTGGCATTAATAAACAATAACAAAATGCATTCTTCTTCTGAAAAAATAGATCTCTCCTCTTTTCTTTTCTTTTTTTTTTTTTCTAATTAATATATGTCATGCAACACAAGTGCAGAGTGCTGCAATGAAGATAATTTTCTGAACTGTATACTTACCCCTTGCAACAAATACAATATTCACCAACCCAAAGACAAAGGCTAGAGAGAAGAACGAGGAAACAGGTCAAATTTGAACCAAGCATTGTGTACTTAACATGTGCTGCAATATCCGCAATTTTAAAACATACTCTTTTGACCAGTGAGGAGTAAATTAGGGAACCATCAACAGGCCAAAGTAATCACCGAGTATAAGCTACAAGAAAATAACTAGATGACTAAGTTCAATATGAAATTTTCTACCATTCTTTCTCAGTTTGGGGAATGGCCAGCAACTTGATCGTTAGCCTAAAGTGAAAGTAAGGTTGATTGCACAGAAAGGAAAGAGGAGAAAGAGTCAGTCCATAAACAAAGGGTAGAACAATTTACCTTGGCATTAGAAACAGTGGAGTTAACAACAACTGCACAAGCCAGAACATTGTCGGAGAAGACAGCATAATGATAAAGCTCTGGATCATTGATCTTATTTTCATTTGGAAACTTCCTATCTTCAGGCTGGAGGGAAAAGTATTCAGATGTTAGCCGCATAGAAAGACAGTGAAGGCCTTTGGGGGTGGTCCTTGCAGCAAGATGAACAAGATATGTCACTTCAGCTTGCTGAGACCGAGCTTGCTCTTCAGCATTATAGTTCATCGCACGAAGCTTTGCAGCCATAGGACGGCAGTGTGGGTAAGCACGTTGGGCTTTAGACAAGGAACCTTCCATTTGTTTCATTTTCTGCAAAGCACTGTGAACTTCACTTGTTTTTAGATTGAAATAAAAATTATTTGGCTTTTATAGTTCAAATTAAAGCAAAGCACTAAATGAATGCTTTCTCTTGTTTTGCACTGCAAAGACAAACAGTCACAGGCTTTCAATTCATAATTGAAGTTAGTGATTTCTTCATTGTATTAGTGCACAGTGACAATTAATTTTGAACTGAAATGCTAGTATGCAATATTGGTGAAAATTTACCTTTTTGATAAATCTGAATCCTTCTCGGCTTCTCCAACTACTTGTTCAATTTCTTTAATCCGGAGCTTCAGCTCCTTTACCAAGCGTGAATTGCTAGTTGGTGGAGCAAACAGCAAGTATGCTTTGGCTCTAACAACTTGGTCTCTAATCTCCACTAGCTTCTCATCTGTCACTTTCTGTGATTGAGTGCGTATAGTCTGATGACGTTGGGATGCTTTTGGATCAGAGTGCCCTTTTATCCCTTTCATTTTGTCGTATCTTATTCTTTGTGATTGGGTATTCATGATCTGATTTTGTGGAGCTGGTTCATTAAATTTCTTCTGCAAATTCAACCAAATTAAACAATAGTTCAATACAGCATCCATGAAGATGAAACCTTGAAGGAATGAAATGGATATCCACTATTAAGTTGCATCAACATTCAACAGATTTACTCAATAAAGAAAGGAGAACACATTTTCCAACCATGAAACAATGCTTTTCAGTGTACTTACATTATTATACATTATTAGCCTCCTCTGTCAAGATCTATAAGTAGGTAAAACCGTAAAAGCATAGAAATATAAATACGACATTATAAGTTCAGAAATAAAACTGGTGATCTCTCCATAGAAAATTTGTGATTCCCCCATTCTTCTTAAAATTTTCATTACATGCATGACTAATCCACAGTGCATAGATGACCAGGATTATTATAAACTGGAGAAAAAGATTGGGTTCACCATGGTGCTTCAACACTGTTAAATACACATCCATATATCAATCAGATTCTTGTGCTTTCATTCAGTATGGCTGTACAAATAAATTGACGGTTGCAGGTGCTGATAACAAGAAATAGATTGAATTATTCCAAAATTTAGCATTAAGAAGATCATCCATATTATGAAAACATCTTATTTCATAACAAATTTCATCACCCTCCCTAAATTAACCAAATAGCAGACCAGAAACAATCCGGATATAAATATTGAAACCAAAAGCAACCAAAGAGATCTTGCTACCATCCATTGCAGGATTACATTGTGATTCTGCTTCAATTATGAAAAACTGGTCCTTTTAGAAAGATTAAATTTTCCCAGAAAATTTCTGATTCTTTACAGAAATCATTAAATATCTTGTCAGGGATGAGTAACAAAGTCTTTACGGAAATCAGTAAATATCTTGCCAGGGATGATTAACTAAGTTGTCTAAGTCATTCTACTTAGCTTTTCTTTCCCATAGAAGGTTATGCATGAGTCGATGAGTAAATTAACCTAGAACTAGAAGTAGGAGTTAAGACTGTTCAAGTTTATGTATAGCTCATTCTACTTTCTTTTGGCTTTGCTTCTTCACGATTTCAAATACAGATTTTGAGGTCAGAGGGTAATAACACCTTCCTTTTAAGGGCAGGACACTCCTTGAGAGGTCAAGCACACAAGCCAAAACTCCAACTTTAGTGATATAATCAGCATCCACATTAGGTGGAAAAAGATAACTGAAATAACAATCTCAAGCATACAGGTGATGTTACATGTAAGTTTACAATGCTTATTATGCCAATTTGATTCTTTTAACTATCATATAAATGTCTCATCAAAAGGCCTTAGCACAATCAATTGTCCCAGTAACAGGAGCGCTATTTAATGAGATGAAACCTTGAAGGATCGAATTGATCTTAAAAGAAACGAAGATGAAGAATATTGGTATATTTTGAAACTTGGGATCAGTACATCTATCTTTACCAAAACCAAACTGATTATTTTTCCATTTAGGTGTAATTTTTTTTTGGAAGTGGGTGCTGGCAATGCAATTTGACCAAGAAAAAAAACATAGTGCAAACCTTTTCTCCAGAAATGGACGATGATTTGTTCTGCTGAATTTGTTGGTCCTCTGTTTTGTCTTCATGAAATCCTGGAACTCCAGAAGAGTGCAAAATTTAGCTAGTACCAAAGTGTTGACACTTGACATTGCGTAACCAAACACCAAAAATTGAGAAAGTCAAAATGTACCTAAAGACACTTACCATCTCTTTCCAAAAACTTACTTCTGTACCCTGCAATTGTAGATTTTTCAGAATCATTATGTTTGGAACCGTAACTACTCGTGGACACAATATCTTTTTCTTTGTAAACAACTTGTTTTGGCTCCTCTAATCCACTAGCATCTTCCTGAAACGCAAAAACGGACCCGAAACCACAAGCATTTATCAAATATCTTGATATTCTAATTCAGTGTAAAAAGGGTGATAGATTAACGATTGAAAGAGGATCTTACAAATAGACCACTACCTTTTCTATGGAATTCAACTTTAAAGTATCTGTCCTGTATGTCTGCAAGAAGCAAATGAAATTATGAAATCAATTCAATCTCCAAAACAGAGCGCAACAAGCTTGCAGTTCACTTGGCTTTTGAGGAAGCGTAGCAAAACTTCTTCGAGGAAAATAAATAAATCCTTATAAATTAAAATCTTCGTTGTTCATAGTTGAAGGCGGAGAAAGCCCAAAAAAAAATTTTCACCGACACCAACAGTAGAAATCACAAATTTAAAAAATGCTTTAATTCGAATTCATCTAACTCATTTATTGTCGGCAACCAAACTGAGTAGACGAAAGACCAATTTGGTTAAAAAGGAAAAAGTAAAACGAAACCAATGATGAGAGTCTGAGGATAGAAGAGTAAGATTCTTACAATACTAGATAAATCTTCGACAAATTCATTCCGACCTGAAACGAAAATCGTACAACCGCACAAATCAATTTAAACAGCAATACCAGATACGAAGCAACCTAATAAAAAGACGCGGAAATAGAATATACATACGACTGCAAGCAAGCATGGGCATGTGAATTTACCATAAAAAGATACAGGTTTAAGCCTGGCAGAGAAAAAAATGAGAGGAGCAACGACAGAAAGAGAGAGCAAAGAGAGGAAGAGAATCCTCTGGCGTCGACGAAACTGCTTCATCGACGTCACCAGTGAGAAACGGTACTGGCTCTGGTTTTGGAGAAGTACATTTCACAGATTCAGATCGCAGAGAATTTCTCGATGCTTCGACGAGAAGGAAGGCACACACAGAGAAAGAGTCAGAACCCTAGGGTTTCAGTGATTCGCCGTGTATATTATGATGGTTTGAAGTTGTTAGCGCTTTTTAGAGAGAGAAGAGAAGAGAAAACAGCTCCTTCCATGTTCGCGTGTGTCTGTGAGAGAGAACTAGTTTAATTTCTCTCCTAAATTGTATTTCATTTTTGAATTTTTAATTTTATTTTTCAGAGTGAGATTTTATACTTTAGGGGTTACGCCTCGAGATTTGTGCCTTGAGTGACTGGGACTAGGAATATAAATTCAATCGCAGCTCTAAGATGATGAGGATGACAGATGTTACTGATGTGATGGTCTTACGCGTCGTTACTCCACACAATTTCCACATCAAAGTCATTAATCATTCAATTCTTCAGTTTTATAAATAGGCAAAAGTGCACTTTTGGTCCCATAATTTTTTATTCAGGTCTCAATTTGGTCACATAACTTTTTTTGTTGCATTTTTTGTCCTATATCTTTGTAAAAAGTTGCAGATTTGATCCCGTATCACTTTTGGTCTCATATATTTTGGTCAGGTTGTTAGCAGCCCATTTTGTGTGATTTTCCTAGCCCAAATGAATCCAAACAAAGCCCTTTTGGTGACCCTTTTATCTCTTTTCTGTTAGATATTAACATTTTGATGTATTGTGCATTGTTCAACTATTTTTCCTCTTTTGTTCTTGATATGCCCTGACTTAGGCTATGCCCATATCGAGCTAGTCTACTTTTTTTTTTATTTTTTAGCTGGCTGACTGTGCAGTTAAGATTGTTGGACGGTTCAACTAAGGACCACCTTGGGCCATTAAGAAACTGCCATCTGTCCAATTTGTTGAGTGAGAGAGCACGTGAAAGCTGAGAGCAATTGAAGAATTAAGTCATATATATATATATATTTGAAGAGAGAGAAAAGAGGCTGATATCGCAAATAGAAATTTTCAGAGAAAACGGGGAGCGAGGAGTAGCTGAGCAAGAGGCGCATTCTTCTTCATCTTCGTCAAGCAGATTTGGATTTCTTCTTCTCTTTTTTTGAAAACTTCTGTACTCATGCCTATTAGAGGCTAATTTCTAGGTTTAACTAGGCTTGATAGACTGATGAACTGATTTGTGAGACTCTGTTTTTAATCAATGAAATGCTTTGCTATTTTCTGAATCTTCATCTCATTTCTGTTCTTGAATCCTAATTTTCTTGAATGAATGTGGCTAGTAGAGCTCCTAGTTGCGTTTTTGTTCATGAGATTTCAGCTATCTAGGTTTAGATTCGTAATCTGAATTTAGAATAAGTAGCAAGATTTTCAAGAATTGTTTTACGTTATCTCGGTTCTTGATTTTCGAATTGAGATTTGCTAATTCATCTAAACCACTGAGACCTAGACTAGATTAGGTTTGGTTTCCTCAATTGATTTCATCTCTTGAATTTCTTGAAGCATCTTCTGAAGTTTGAGAAACTAAGATTCTAGACGTTCTGTATCTTATAATTTATGTTGAGAACTGTTGAATCGTATTTAACAGGCCAAACGGTTTAGAAATTTAGCAAAGTAATCAGTCAATGATCAGTCAATTCCCTCATGTTGATGCAATGCCTAGTTAAACGTTTTCATTCATTGATTTCTTATTCTCGTGTTACTGTTCATTTCGACTGCAATTTTGATTTACTGTTGTTATCGTGTTGCTCATTTCCTTGATTTTTCATTTATAACTTTCACAAACTGTTTACATTAGTTTTGGTTTACATTTAGAAATCGAATTCATATCATTTTCGCAGTGGATCGACCCTACTTCCCTGTCACTACTATATAGAAAATCAGTATCGAAATTAGGACTATTTTGTTAGACTCGGCACCTAACACAGGTTACAAAATTAGTCTCATATCTTTGTAAAAAATTTCACCGTCAATCTCATTTGATCCAAAGATATTAGATCAATTCTCACCTGACCCAAAGACATGAGACCAATTCTACAACTTGACTAGAAGATATAGGACCAATTTTGCAACATGATTCAAATATATGAGACTAAAAGTGTAACACGAGACCAAATTTGCAACTTGAGCAAAAGATATGTGACCAAAAGTGTAACAAAAAAGTTATAAGACTAAATTGAGATCTTAACAAAAGTTATGGACTAAAAGTATACTTTGGCCTTATAAATATTTTGGAAGGCGTAATTTCATTTTCTTCTATTATTAATTTCGTAATTCGTATTATATGACATAAATATTAGTATCCAGGTGTTTATTAATTTTGGGGAATAAATGCAATTAATGGGCCTTGAATTTGTTAGGTTACTTGTACAGTTGTACTTCTTCTCACTCTCTCACCCCAAAAATAAAAGCAAAAGGGTCAACCAACGCAGGAAAAGAGATAACCGAACCATGAAAGTTGAAACCACGTGAATCCTTTGGCTGTTTTCGTTGCCTTTGGTCTTAAAATCTGGAAAATGAACTGTACACCTAACTTGATTTTATTGCTGCGGTGAATAAACGTCAAGCTACCTAATCCCATACAATCAATTTTGGGTCCATCACTTACTTATAGGAGGATAATGTAGTATGCTTACGATTTTTCACATACAAAAGAATTGCTAAATTAATGTTTTTGGTAGATTCAATCTACAAATGCGTGATACTGTGATAGTAAATTTTAGCACCTACCCAGTTGGTCGGTTTCAGATTTACTTTCTGTGCCAATATTTTTTTCAAGAACCATAGATCTAGCGACATATGGCATTTCGAATTTTGAAGGATTTGGGCCATTTGGCTCACGAGGAGCAGCATCCAGCAAGTACTAATAAAAGTACTGTAACATATTGGCATTTTCCTTTTCGAATTTGCCAAACACGGTACATTTTGCTGCTTTGCGGCATGTGCTATACAGTAGACAGGACTGCCAGCCGAACATATTTCAAATATATTTAATTGAATTTTGATTCCTTGTAAACATTTGCTTAGCATTCAGGATAATAAAAAAAAAATTTAGTTGACTTTAGTTCGCAATAAATTTCACATTTTTCTAATATTTACAAAAAAATTATCATGAAAAGTTGAAAATGATTTATTCTCTTATTCAATTGAGTTATCATAAGTTGAAAATGATTTATTCTCCTTTTCAAAATGTTGAAATGCCTTTTGGAATGTGTTATTTTATAAAATATTATATGTTAAACAATAGAGAGCTCATTTTTACGTGTATTTATATATTTACTCTTTACTAAAAAAACATAAATAAAAGGAAATGAAACTTGGTCAAGGCACCAAGTTCAAAAATTTATAATAACTAACAAATATTTGGTGTAGCGATTTGGCGAACTACATCCTAGGGAGAGGATCCAAGTTCAATCTTTAGAGTCGACACTGTTGGGAGGACTCTGACCGTATCGTCTCTGAGGCCCGAGAGAGATTAGTCTTCGCCTAAATCGTTACACGGATAAGCGGGAGAAACTCATAATTTAATAAAAAAAAATTATAACACCCTAAGAAATAAGAAGTAAGTGTTCTTTGATTCTTTCTTATCTTCTTATAACATGGTTGATTCATTTGCTCCCAATTGGAAGACTATCATATTAATTGAGATGTGAATTTACTCAAACTAACTAAATCAAACAGTTATAGGTTTTCAGCCCCCC
>QANZ01010088.1:145499-157467 GCA_003254925.1 Chamaecrista fasciculata
CCCCCCCCCCCCCCCCCAAAAAAAAAAAAAAAAACAGCTATAGGTTTGTTTGAGCAAAAATTGGCGAAATGATAGACTGGCCCATTTTATCCTTCAATAAATATCAACTAAAAATTAAAAAAAAAATGTTTTTACTAATTACAATCACTTTCCATTTTATTCGCAATATTTTTGCGATCAATTTCAATCATAATATATTTATTGTAAGTGACATAACTAATAGTAGTTCTTATCCATCATTTTTAAAGAGTACTATCACGAACATTTTTCATTGTCACATATAACACTAATCACCGTGAGAAAGAATACAATAACCAATTACAAGAAAATACAATAAAATATAAGCGATCAAAAGTAATATCGTCAAAACAAGCTCGGGTCCTTAGGCCAAATCGGCGGGCTTGGGTTTCAAAAAGTGGCCCATTTAAAAACAAGCCTAAACGGTGCAGGCGGCCGGGTGGCCCGCGGGCCGCTCGTTTATTATTATTTTTCTTTAATAATGCTAATAATTAGATTTTTATTTCAAGAATAGATGATTTGTTAATTGAGATATTCATATTAGATGATATATCATATGTTTTGCCGTAAGGTCTTTGCATTTTTGACTCTTCATTGTTTTTTTTTAATTTTTATAATGAATAAAAAAAATGAAAATTGTCCATTTCATAAAAAAAAACAAAAAAAGACAAAAAAAAAAATAGTGGCCCGCGAGCTGGCCCTTTTAACCCATGGGACGGGCTTGGGCATGGAATTCTTAGCCCGTTTATAAACGGCCTGCCCCGCCCCGTTTAAATATAAATACGTAAGAGGCCAACCCATTTCACATTGCTAATCAAGAGTATGAAAATTCTAGAGTTTGAATTTGACATACGAATGCACTGATGCATTTAGATTAAAGGGCAAATTGAGTAGTGTTTAACGAGTTTAGAAAATAAAAATTTCTTAACTCAAATCAATAGGTGACTCAACCTAACTTGACCCACTTAAATGTTTTGGATTATTTTGGAGGTTTCATATATTGACCCAATCCACTAAACACATGTAGTGTGATTGGATATATATTCATATTTCACATCGACTATATATATATATATATATATATGCTACACGAAACAAAAGTGCCATATAAACAAAGATTAGCACATGTTCATATATTTAGCCTTATTAATTAGTCAAGTTAAATTTAGCACTCAAGTGAGTGACGTAATTTATATTTATTCTGTTTCTTATATAACATTTTTTCCTCATATCATCTGCCTAACATATAATAATATCATTGGGAGGATTTACTAGATAAAAAATACACTACTGTCTTAAAATATGAAAATTTAACGAGTTAATACAGTTATACACTAACTGCTTTAAAGTTTACAAATCTGCAGGTGGACAAAAAATCCAAAATTCAATTGAACTTTTTGCAATTTTTTTCTAATTTTATTATGAAGTTCGATTTTAAGTCTTTGAAATTTGAAACTATATATATATCTTGCAGGATATATAACTTAAACAGAAATTTACCTTTTGTCATACGATTGCCAATGTTATTGATCCCTTCCGGATTTTTCCCTGTTTTATTAATAATTGGCCTGATCCTATAAAACTAAAAAAAAATAATTAGAAAATTAATTATTTGATCCCTATATTTTACTTAATTTTTTCAATTTAGTCCTATAGTTTCATTTTCTTAACAAGTCGTTACACTTTGTAAATGTTTAAATTTTTTAATCATAAACACTTAGATTTTTCATACAATGTTTATTTATAATTAAGATATAACCAATGATGATTATATAAACATATATATTGATAATTCTCTTACCAGTTCCAAATCCCCTACTCTTGCAATGACAAATTCAAATATATATAGGAAAAGGAAGAAGAAAAAGAAAGAAAATGTTCAATTGACAATTCGAATTTACATATTACGGTAGTATGTGTACGTAACTACAAATTACTGTATAACATGCAAGAATGAAACAGCAGTGACGAGCTCTAAGACTATTAAGTCTATAATTAATATTCCTAAACAGTAGAGTACTGCTGATAAAGATCAACATTTGATGCAGCTATCTTAGCGTATGTGTCGGCAAAAAGGTCGTATAGTGCCGTCTTTTCCCTAGCTCCAATAGTGATTACAGTACAGACATATGTATAAACGAAAGGGTGCCTGAATTTTTTCATTAGCTAAAGCAAAGCCTTTAATCAGTGTAAATTTTAAGTGATACCAAGAGCCGATCGATGATTAGATACGTGATCCATTGTTAATAATTAATACCTTCCCTGCACGCCTCCACTTATTATTAAGAGTATGGCATCTAATTAATGTTTTTTTAAAATAGAAAACTTGCATTAGTGAGAGTGACTAGAGATTTTAACTTATCTGCTTGACGTCTTCCTTCTTGATTACTAAAAAACCCACCACACCGACTGTTTTCCACTAATCCAAACCATGCAGTAATGAGTGATACATATATATGCGCAGATATGTATATGTATCGTTGTTCCGTGATTCGCCTTAGTACCGTCACTATCTTCTTTTCCATCCTCAACTTTTCCCCAATTTATCAACCCTTCAATCGCAAAACCCTCCTTCCCTCACTGCGATTAATCCAGAGCAACACATACAGAATATCCATGTATGTAACTTTCCCAATTTCACTAACATCGTCGCCGTTTCTTAATTAGAAGAATTGGTAGGTACTATGGTAGCTAGTGATTTACTGATGATATCGCTAATTTAGTAATTTTACGAATGGCACTTTCTGGATCTGTCGTGGAACTTCAAGCGGCTTTGAAGAAGAAAACTGCGGTTTCAAGAAGCTGGGTTTTGCTAGACCATGATGGGAAGGGGGCTATACTGGATGTGGATAAGTACGCTATTATGCGACGGGTTGAGATTCACGCGAGAGATCTTCGAATTCTTGATCCGCTCTTGAATTATCCTTCCACCATTCTCGGCAGAGAGAAAGTCATTGTCCTCAATTTAGAGGTAATTAATTAATTGCTCTGTGTTCTTAAATTCACTCAAAACTGGGCTTGTTCAATGATTTAATAGACTATTATTGCAGTACTGTTACGATTAGTTGAGTTCTCTTTACAGCATATTAAAGCTATAATCACAGCAGAGGAAGTATTGCTTAGAGACCCACTGGACGATGATGTTATACCTATTGTTGAGGAACTTCAACGAAGGTTACCCCTAGTGTTTGGCACTGGACAAGGCCAAGGAGAAGAAGAAGAGTCATGTGCTCAAGAAATTGAAGGCGATGAAGAAAACGGTACGTAACGACTAGTACTAAAACTATTAGCTGTCAAGTTGATTAGTCTATATCTTGCCTAATTATATCGATTTGTGTGCCTTGTAGAATTTCCATTTGAATTCCGGGCCTTAGAAGTTGCACTCGAGGCAATTTGTAGTTTTCTTGATGCACGAACAAGAGAATTAGAGACTGCTGCTTATCCTGCTTTAGATGAGCTAACCTCTAAGGTGAAAATGCCTTAGCTTGTTTACTTTAGTCACTGCTTGTAATACTCCAATATTAATCGAGCTTCAATGTTCAATTTTAATGTACTAGTTATACTTGAATCGAACGTTTGGTCCCCGGAGATTTCAATTCCAAAGCTAATAAACATTTCTATTTTAGTTGAAAGCTGAATGAAAAGCCTTCTTTTATAATTTTCTACTCCGGGACTCAATGGATGGTTATATTTGTGCATGATTCAATCTTCTACAAAAACATTGATTTTATCAAATAATAGTTTATTTCCCATGAATTTTCACTGTATCTACTCTTACAAAATTATGTTAGTCTATCCTCCTTATCTGTCCAGATTAGCAGTCGTAACTTGGATAGAGTGCGCAAACTGAAAAGTGCAATGACGAGGTTGACAAACAGAGTTCAAAAGGTATGTTCATAAGATATTCATAAGCATCAAAGCCTTCAACAAGTGTCACAAACTGTGAAATGTGTTTCTGTTCATTTAGCAAATCCTGGAACCATATTAGTTGTTACACTGTAATCCAGAATTTGCCTTCTTGGCTTGCAAGTTAAAGCTACTCTGGTACATAGATTGTGGACTTATAGTTTTCATTCATGCTTGTAGATTAGAGATGAACTAGAAAATCTACTGGATGACGATGATGATATGGCTGACCTTTACTTATCAAGAAAGGTAGCTGTTTCGTCTTCCTCTTCAAGTGGCTCTGGTGCTCCCAACTGGATTCTCAGTTCTCCAACTATAGGCTCAAGGATTCACAAATCGAGCAGAGCAAGTGCAACAACATTTCAAGGGGAGAGTGATGTTGAGGAGCTTGAAATGTTACTTGAGGTCATCATTGTCTTCATTTTAATGTTTCTCAGTTAATTAATGTTGGGTTACATAAACTCGCGGCGCTAATAAATTGTATAATGGTATAATTTTTGCAGGCTTATTTCATGCAAATTGATGGCACATTAAATAAATTGACCACTGTATGAACTCTGCTTTCTATTTAATGTTTCCTACTCCCTAGTCTTCATGTGCAATTAGATTTGTTCTTTGATTTTTTTTTCCCAATTCAGCTGCGAGAATACATTGATGACACGGAAGATTACATCAACATACAGGTAAATATTTTGACATGTAGATATCACCCATTTCTTCCATTTAATTAGTTCGATACACTACTGTATACCATGGGATTTCTTTCTTTATTCCTTTTTTATTTAGCAGAAAGTGTCAATTACATCTTTCATATGTACAATCGATCAACACGTGTCAACAAAGCGAGTTAACTAGCGATAAAAAATGTGAATATCATTTGTCAATGTGATTATAATAGCATAGTTTATCCAAAGATGTTTCATAGCATAAATAATGCTTTAATGTGTGACATTCATGTGGATGCAGCTTGACAATCACCGAAATCAACTGATTCAGGTATTATACTCTCTTCTCTCTCTCTCTCTCTCTCTCTCTCTCTCTCTCTCTCTCTCTCTCTNCTCTCTCTCTCTCTCTCTCTCTCTCTCTCTCTCTCTCTCTCTCTCTCTCTCTCTCTCTCGGTTTTCTAGCAATTCATCTCTAGACATGTTTCTTAATTTTATAATATATATTTTTCGGGTGATTACTTTTATTGTTAACAGCTAGAGCTCTTTCTTAGTTCTGGGACTGTCTGTTTGTCCATATATTCGTTGGTGGCTGCAATATTTGGTATGAACATTCCGTATACGTGGAAAGAAGGGCATGAGTATGTATTTAAATGGGTATGTACACATCCCCAACCAAAAAAGGAAAAAAAAGTCAAAAGAAGTTCTAATCTACAAACCGTTTCTTTTTGCCATATATTGCAAAGAGAATTTATAATATTGATTACTTTCTGATTTTTTTCTTTTGGGTCCAAATTTGCAACTATAGGTGGTGATCGTTGGGGGGATAGTTTGTGGATCCTTGTTCTTGTCCATAGTATCCTATGCTCGACGCAAAGGTCTTGTTGGGTCTTGAAATAAAGATGCTATCTGAAGGGATACTCCAATTAAGCCCAAAACTACAGATAAATAGGAATCTGTGGGGTCAGATTTTGTACAAGAAATATATTGTTATTCTTGTATCATGTGCGAATATTTATTGTCTAACTGTTTATATTGTAATTAAATTAGCCATTGAATTAAGAAAAAACGACAATCAGAAAATGATTAATTAGTTGACTAAAGCAATTATTACCTTGATTAGTAAAGATAGTAGGAGTAGCATTTACATTAGGATTAGATTGATAGGGTCAAAGTGATTCAAATAGATTTTATTTTAGGCTGTACATTAATCACAGTTTCAGACAAAATGATATTGGAAGGCGAGTGCACCTATGAACTCTAGTATTTTTTTTTTTTCCGGGTTAAGATTTCTTTTGATTGGTTAAGTGATTTTTTAAACATTAAAAATTATTTTTTAAATGAATTTGTGTAGATTTCAAGATATGATATGCTCTACTAACTAATCAGAATAAACCTTCAAATGTGCCTTAAGGGCACATGTTAGATAATTTTTTTTTTAACCAAACTCTCAATCATATTATGCTGCACAAAAATGTCTTTATTTTTTGTTTACCACTGTTTATGAACAAGTAATTCCATAATAGCGTAGTTTGTTTTGAATATGAACACAAATTTTGTTCTTAATTTTTTTTTTTCTGTCAATTTGTCCCTAATGTTTCACATTTTGGTTAATTTTATCATTTGCTCTTACTTTAGCCAAATATTATTGATAGAATCTACGTGGCTAATGATATCTAATATAAAATTGATAAAAAAGAAACTCATTCTAACTAATATTGAAAAAAATGATGTAGCTGTCGTTAATTTATTGAAAGAAGTTTGTTAAAAGATAAAATTGACAAAAATGTGAAACATTGGGGATGAAATTGACAGCAAAAAAAAATGGGAACGAAATTAAAAGTTGGTGTGAAGTTTGGGGATAAAATTAATACTTTTGCAAAAAAAAAAAAANAAATTTTAATAATTTAGATTGAAACAGAAAAGAAAAGAAAAAAAAAAAGAAGAGAGGCTTAAAGGGAGAGATCCACTCCCTAGATTTTTATCAATTCTAAAGTTGTACTTTTTGTTTGATTTCTTATATATCAGAATCAGCAATTAAGAGACAAAAATCCAAAATTTTCATTATCCTTGTTTTAATTTAAGGATAAAAGTGATATTATTTTTTTTTCAAATAATGGATTAAATTATGTGTATAAGCGCATTTCAAAAGTCAGAGTTAGTCACAGGTCCATGGATATATGGCCTCAACACAGTCAGACATGTACTAGGAAAAGGAAGCGAGAAGACTTTACTGTTAATTTTACTAAACACGAAGATCACATGTCCCTGTATTCCCATTGTTCTCAAGAAAGCCTATTGGATGTAGCTTTTTGAACTTTTCGCAAACTGCCAACTCAACCCCTTTTTTTTTTCCTCTTCCAGAAAAAAAAAATAGTGGATAATAAAAGGCGAGGGATAAATAAATCCCCCATGCCCGAATTTAATGTGAAGGGAATGACATTTGGGCACAGAGATTGGACATTTCTACGTGGAATTAACTTCACCATCGAGGGCCTTTCAATTAAAGTCTTAACCACCACCCTCCAAATTTTATCATTCAGGTATCATTACATATAGATCTGTAGCTAAGACTTTACTTCTTTCCTAAATTATGATTATGATTTGGAGGAGACGCACCTCAAAAACCACGTTCAAAGTTAAAACCAATAAAGGTAAATCATAAATTGTAGCAAATCTAAAATAATAAATTGTAGCAAATCTAAAATAATAAATTGGGTATAGATCTAAAATAATAAATTGTAGCAAATCTAAATTCTTAAATTCTAGAAAGAGAAAAAGAAAATCATTAAAGAATAATATATACTAATATCTAACATAAAAGGAAAAAATATTACAGTACTATTAGTAATTACTAAGGATAGGGGAGAAAAAGAGTCAAACAAAGCAAGGGTCCTAATTCTATCATGCGCCGATGCGCTTGCTAAAATACGCACACCACCGTCCCAAACACGAAACCCTGTGCGCACATTAAACCCCAGAGGCTACCCCAGTGCACGTTAGCATAGCCCCCAATTCTACTAGCTGTCGTCGTTGATTGAAGTGTCGAAAATAAATAAATAAAAATTGTGTTTTTGAAAATATATATAAATACCCCCACACTCACAAGATAAAAAGAAAAATAAAAAAGACAGAAACTGAGAGACTCTTGGTTCATGCTCTTCTCGACGCAGAGAGTCCCCTTCTCTCGATTGGGATGATCCACAGCTTCTTCTGTCCAAATCCACCAAAACCCACGTCAAAATCTCACAAATCCGACGAACCCATTTCGTAATCCCACCTCAAAAATCCAAAGTCGTTGTTTTTTCATCGATCTATTATCCCATCTTCACCGATCGTTCGCTTCCTTCTTCTTCTCTGGTTTTTTTTACGCACGCGTTTTGCGCCTATTGATTCCGCGTCTTCACGTTTCTCAACCCACTTCGTCTTGGCGTTTCTCTCTGCTTTTCAGGCTAATGCACTTGATTACACCCAAATAATGGACGTAAATTCCGCGAGTGTCAGCTTCGTAACCGCATGCACTTGGCGGATTATACGTGGGTCAGACTCGTTATAAACACAAGGCTTGAGCTCTCAAAGCCACGCTTCTCAACTTTTGCGATATGGCGAATCAGGTTGTCAAAGTGAGAAGGGAAACGATTGCATCATGCATGACTTGTCCTCTCTGTAATAACTTGTTCAAGGAGGCCACCACTATAATCGAATGCCTTCATACGTGTGAGTATTTTGTTTTTCTCCTCTCTTTTCAATCTGCTTTTGTCAATTCTTCAAATTTTCAATCTTTTGGGCATTTTTCGCTCTCCGCCAGCTTGATGGGATGGGCAATTGGTAATTTAATGCTTCTGTAAATCTTTCTCCCCCCTTCTCCCTTTTTTTCTTCATGACGATGTCTTGCTGTTATTGACATGAATGAATGTTAGATGTACAGAAAGCTTTGTCCTTTGGATTGGTTAACTATTCAGTGGTGGCGTTATTCAGAATACTAAGTCTTAGTTTGACTTCAAGTGTGAACTCGCTTACACTCGTACAAGAGTGTGGTGACGGCAAGCACAATATTTAATTTCTACGTTTTGGTCTGGTTAATCTTCTGTTCTGTGTTTTTCTCAGTCGAGGCACTTTTCCAGTGCGTGTTTTTAGCTGAAAATTAGAGTCTTTCAAAGATAAGCTCATTCTTAGTTTACTTCAGTGTCATGGGAAGCTTTTACACTAATTGGGTATGTATGCCCGGATGGTTTTCTCATGGGCATAGCAGAAGAGTTTGTTTAGCATTTGATTGTGTGACAGTAAAAAAAGTTTGATATATCTTGTTCGGTCATTGAATGCTATAGTGACCAGACTAATTGAACATGAAGTTTCTCACAGATTATTACTCTGAACTCTATGCAGTTTGCAGGAAGTGCATATATGACAAAATTAATGATGAGGAAATTGAATGCTGTCCGATTTGCGATACTGATTTGGGATGTGCTCCGCTTGAGAAATTGAGGTAAGCTTCCTGCCATTGACAGATTTCTCAACCAACCCTTTTTATGCTTTGAAAATAAGGTATTGAGCACCCCTTTCTTTCACCTTAAAATAGTGAAAGGTTTTACTTCAATTTGGTATGTTCTTGCCGCTAAATTTATGTTCTGTTAGTCACCAACTAGTTGTTATGAGGCTGCAGTAGAAGAGGTACCATAGATCATTTCTTACAAGAAACAGTATATTGGATTTGTTCTTGTTTACTAGGGCTTTTTGGTTTCTCATCCTGACTGCTGAAAATAAAGTGCTATCTGATTACTTGTACACACGCCTTCTGTAATGAAGCACTCAGATGATGATGAATTAGGTGTTGATTTTTGCTTGCTAAGTTGCATTCTTGTTTACCAGGCCAGACCATAACTTACAAGATGTAAGGTCTAAAATTTTCCCTTTGAAGAAAACGAAGGTGAAAGCACCAGAAGTTGTCCCCTCAATAACAGTACCTGCAAGAAGAAAGGAAAGATCTCTTTCCTCTCTGGTTGTCAGCACTCCCAGAGTATCAGCTCAGGCACCTATGACTGGAAGAAGGACAAAGCCTACAAGAAAGGCTAATGCTCGGTCCTCTACTTTTTCAATTGAAAAACTAACTGTGAAAGAGGAAGATTCAGCAGAAGATCCTCCGGAGAGTTCAAGCTCACCCGACACTTCCAATAAGCTTACTCAGAGTACTGGACAGGTATGAGAGACAATGAAGCTCTTTCGTGCTTATCATATATGGTTCTCTTTCCCTTTTTCCTACCTCCATTAATTTGGTCCACATTTGATTTTCCTGATTGTATTTGCCTTAGTTTACTGGTATTATCATGCTTGTATATTTGATTGTTGCAGAGCTTGTCCCCTAATGATGTGAGTCAATCCATACCCAATAAAGAAACGAACAACGGGGCTGAACCATGGGGAGAAAAATTGGATCTTTGGAAACCTTTGAATTGTTTGGTAGAGGTTGCAAGTAGAAGTAAATCTTTCAAGTCAAGCGTGCAAGGATGTGATCCGAGACCGGAATCTGTGCAAGTAAATGAAAGTGACCCTCAAATCCAAAAATCCAAATCTAAGGACAGTAGACGAAAGGCGAAAGTTGATGATGAAAAGATTGTCACAGATCCTGTTCCTTCTGAAACAGCAAAACCTAAAGTGCGCAGAAATCGCCGGAAAAAGGAATCTGTTTCGGGTGAATCAAGCATAGCACCCCAAGCTGTGCTGGATGCAAACAGTGCTAAACCGGAAAAAAGAACTGGTCCAATATGGTTCTCCTTTGTAGCTTCTGAAGACCAGTGAGAAAACATAGCTTTGAAACTTGAATTGGACTTTTGATATTTTGAAAGTTGATACATGTTGTACATATTTTATGAACCCTTTATTTTTTTTGTTGTTATTTTTTGTACTAATCTCAGACTACTGCTTCAGGGAAGGAGATGCTCCATTACCCCAAATTGCTTCAAGTTATTTAAGAATAAAGTAAGTCACTTCATACTTACTATACCTCAGTTAATAGACTCTCGGTATTACTCTTTTTTTCTTTATTCTGTCATAGCAATTAAAAAAAAAAAGCACTGCTTCGAGCAATTTTTGATAGCGCATATTATTGAGTAGCTCTTTTCATATCCTTTACTTTGTTTATTTCTGGGCATTTATGGGGAATTACTATCTAGTGAATATATGGACACTAAGAGGATGAAGAAATAAAGAGTAATTATGTCAACATGTGTTTAATACCTTATGTCTATAATATAAGTTTCTTATTTTACGATTCATGTGTGAACTTATTAATATCTATTTATTGACTCAAGGAAGGACACATGATGAGCACACAAGGATCAGGAAAGTTGTGAGAATAATATAGTAACTAGGAACTCAAATGCAAACTGTATTAGGTTCCATTTTAAGCTCTTACTTTGTCTATGTTAAGATTTGTTCATCAATCATACGAATAACACCAGCTTCCTGTGGTCATCCCCTAGTTGTCGATACAGAAATATTGCTTCCTAGTTGTTCCTAGTTTAGATTAAGATGCTAAAATCACTCAAATTCATTTATCTTCCAGAGTTCACCCTTTCCAGGCTATCATCTGGCTTTCTTCATGCTTCAGAGTTAGATCCATATCATTATATGTAATGCAGACTGCCCCTAGCCATCATAGCTTAAGCAAGCATAAAACTGAAAAAAGGAAAAGAAAACTATATGCTGTAGAGACCTGTCCCAATGATAAGAGGATTGGCTTGGTGGATTTAAAAAAAGCGTGTATACTTTACAATAATTATATAGAAATATATGGTTAAGATTGTGTAGAAAATCTGTAAAGTACATACTTTACATAAATAGAATCGAGGAACTAGATTTGTAAATGCTTATCTGTGATTTTGCATTACACACCAACCGTGCTGATTATGTAAACCAGGGCATTTTGAAGGAATTATTCATCATAGATTATGCCCTGGAGGAGGATCTGTGACTGAGATTTCGACTCTATGTAGTATGTTTTAATATTAAATATGTATATAAATACATGCCAGTTTCGTAAAAATTAAATGAACTAATGGTTTCAGAAAGTCATTAGATGATAGAAAATATGCTTGAGAAACTATTTTAGTGCTCTACATTTTTGCTAACAATTCTTGAAATGCATGCTTATCTCAGAATATCAATCTAATTAGAATGCGATATCCTATTGATGTCTCATGTCTCGTGTCTTTCCCTTGTTCTTGTTTCCATAGGGATGGAAACATACCGGTATCTGTTCTTCAAAAATACCTGGTGAAAAAGTTAGACCTCAACAATGAAGCAGAGGTGACTCTCACTCTCACTCCCACTCTCTCTCTCTCTCTCTCTCTCTCTCTCTCTCTCTCTCTCTCTCTCTCTCTCTC
>QANZ01010088.1:157479-174444 GCA_003254925.1 Chamaecrista fasciculata
TATATATATATATATATATATATATATAGAAGATGTTTGGTGAGTCTGAGTTAATTGTTTTGCAGGTCGAAATCAAATGCATGGGACAGCCAGTGGATCCCAGTTTGCTACTAGATAATTTGGTTGACATGTGGCTCCAATCAGCGTCATCATCACAGCGAGTCGCAGCAACCATTGGATCCTCGGCTAAGGATTTCGTCATGGTTCTTACTTATTCTCGGAAGGCACCACCTCCACCACCTTCATCTTGATCTGCCTTCAACCTGAAATTGCATTTCTTTTATGCTGAACCTTTAAAATAATATTTACATGCTTCTTTTACTTTCTCCATTTGCTGCACAATGCCTATAGCAGCATTATTAGAGCAGAATAAGATAGGCTACATAGTTTCTGGTTTTCCTTGAGATTATAACAATTATGATTTTCCAATTGGTTATTGCAGTGATCTTTAGATCCTGATTTTTCCATTGCATGCTTCTTTTGCTTCTTTCTTCGTTTGCTTATTCTGATTATTTCATGATTGTATCATTGAGGCAGCATGCGCTGTTACTTTGATAACATGTCATAGCGTCATGTCTGTGGTGCCTGATTGGCTGATTATTGAACAGATAACTTCTAGGGAATTTCATATTCGAATCAAGTTTATTTTATTAGCTTTTGTGGAATACAAAATAATTACTTTTTTCTTTTTATATATCTATGCCCGTGAAATTATATTTTTGACAATTAGATTTTAAAACCTTCAAACTCACTGTTGTGTTTCGATGGAAAGTGTTCAAACTTAACTAGGTTACCCATACAGACACAGCTACGTCAAAGACACACTAGACCTTTACTAAGTAAAGCAGGAACTGGTCATACCATTAACATAGAATGATAGAACAATTTTGAGCGATAAATGATTACCATTTTCCATGGAATAATAAAATGGATGATAAAGAGTGTTACATTAAAAATGGAATTCGCCAAAGTCGATATAGTCGGGTGTTTTTTCTTTTCTTTTTCATTTATTCCATTCATTTTCCTTCCAATATTTTACAAGGCATAAACTAACAAGACATTTTTGTCAAGTCCAATAACTACAAATCTGCAGAAACTGCTAGAAGGTGTATATATATATATATATATATATGCCAGGAGGATGAGCATGTGATCAAATGGATAAAAGCTAATTAAATTATACCAAAAGAAACCTTAAGGTATCTTGACACTTTTGGCATTTTGTCTTGTCTCGGAGTACCATTCAGATATAGTACATCTATAACGAGGTAATGTTTGGGCATTAAAAAAAATTGAAATTTATTATCATATGTATATAAAGGCATGGTCTTAAGGTGAGAGAATCGAAGAATTGAATTTTGCTTGGGAACAATTGTGGGAAGGGAGAGAGAGGATCATGACTCATGTAAGACAAACTTAATAGTTTTTTTTTTTTTTTGGTACAGACAAACTTAATAGTTTAGACTTTTAGAGTTTACAGCTTGTACTCATTACTAGGAAAAAGTAAAAACAATACTCTCACACTTACTTTGTTCACATGGGGAGACTGAAAATGTTTATACGGAATTCCAAGCAAACACAAGAGCAAGCACGTGTAATTCAACAAATTTGTACTTTGGAAGACCATTCTAATGCCACGAGGTTGCTAACTGAAATGCATGGGGCAGAGAGGCAGGCATATATATATAGCCATTATAATGATAAAAAGCGATGTGCAATACAAAAAACTCATGTACACGTTCACATATAGAAAAGCTTGTGAAAAATCAAAACGAAGAAGAAAAAAAAAAAGCTGATCAATAATTTGGGAATTTATTCCAAAGTATCCGAAAACGATATATGCAACGCCACAGAATCAATTTAGCCGTCAATCATAAAATCAAGAATGAATGAATGAACACAAATCATTCTGTATATATGTATATATATATATATATATACAAATTAAAAAGAAAATAGAAAGAAAATAATGTATATTGTGATGAGGTGTCCTCCTGTTTGACTCATTCACATACAAATCATGGGTACTCCTGAAAGTGGCATGCAGTCCAAGATACGCAGTACCAATCATTAGAGAAACGACGACGTTTAACCAGACGCCGGTGAAAAACTGAAAATGGAGTGTTGATGGGAGAGTGCAGTAATGGAGTGTTGCTGATGGGGAAGGCATTAATTGTAGAATCAAGAGTGAGTCAAGATTGACTGATTTCAAGAGACAAGCTAATTTAATTTGGAGGGATCAAGGAAATGAATTCATCAATCATCAACCAACTAATCTTATATTATATGGCTCCACCCCTTTCTAGTCATCCACATTGTAAAACTATAGTACAAAATTAATAATAAGAAGAAAATTATTATTTGATCCCTTCTTTTTTACTGTGTTAACGATTTAGTCCATCATTTATTTTACATACATATTTACGTGCCCGTTAGGGCACGCAAAGCCTCTAGTTAATATATATTGGATGCGTTGTTTTAATTTTCTTTCTTTATTTAACGCCCAACTATGAGTGGCTGCGCAGGAATGGTGGCTGTCAACGACGTCGTTGCTCTTTGCTCTTTAAAAACTTTTTTGTTTTCCAACAATGACAGGTGCACTGGGCCAACCCTTATCCAATTTAGATCTTAGGTAGTACTTGAGAGGTGTAGTGTTAAATTGGGATGTTTAGATGAGTTTTGAGTTTTTCGACAATTATTATACATTTTTTTGACGAGTTTGGAACATTTTTCAGTGAATTTTAAATTTTCTACATTTTTAGTTTTGGTCTATTTGTCATTTGCTTTAATTTGTGTTGTTGTTATATTTCTATTCCATTTCATGAAGAATTCATAAATTAAGAACCAAGATGTAAGGTTTGAAAATCTTCAGGGAGGCTCTTTCACTTTCATTTTGATAGTCAGGAACTAAAGTGTAAAGGACTTGAAGTTTTCGAGACTAAACTGTAATTTAAAATGGACGAAGAACGAACGGTGAGAAGTATCAAATTAGCACTTTGGTTTTATTATTATTATTATTATAAAAATGTGTGCATGAAATCCCATCCATTTGGATGACGTGGCGTGAGGTCCCACAGTCCCACACCGTGTGACAATTGGACAGACATAGACTGCCGCTTCCTTTATTTATGCCAAGTTTACTAACAGATCAGATCATGCATATTATTACTATAATATACTTTTATAAAATTTTGATCAATTTTTAACATATAATTATATGAATTTAACGCAATATGGAGAACAAATATATGAAGAAGGTTTCTTTAAAACAAAAATACCAAGGTAAGAAGAATGTGATGAACTGAAAATATTCATTCACACCACTGACACGAGTCTCAAAAGAACAAAATTAAATGGAGGGATATAGGCTGATAATCTCTATTTTTTGTCAAACATATAATATACTTTCATTCGCTCCATTTTTTGTTATCTTTTTCTTTTCTGTTTTATTCTCTTCGTTGATTTTTGTAGTCTTTATTTTACTAAGATTTTATGTGTTTTATGTCTTGTTTTAGGCCTGTCTTAACTGGACTTTTGTTTATTGAAATATCATTTCAAGCCAAAAAAAATGTCATACATATAGAGGATTTACCAAAACTTAAGCAATCAGTAAATAAAACAAGTTTGCTCTATTTGGAAATACAATTAAGAGTGACTGATCATCTCTTTTTTTTTTTGTCAAATATAATCTCTATTTGGAAATTAAGAAGAAAATTATAATGTTTGTCCATGTTTTTTGGATCCATGATATATCTATTTGGGCCTGATGGCCCATATTTTTAACCAAAAAGTCCATATTGAAAAGGCCCAAATTCAGAGAGGCAACTTTTGAAAAAAAAAAAATGAATGCCGCTGCTCCTGCTGGTAATTTGTAACGACGACGGCGCCAAATTCATTGGGAAATTTGGTGAATTCAACTCTCTCTCTCTTTTTCTCTGCGCTCCAATGGTTTACGTTACTTCCTGGGACGAATTTGTGGAGCGATCCGTTCAATTGTTCCGTGCCGATCCTCACTCTGTAAGCTTCTTTCTTTTCTTACACTTTTTACGATCTCAGATTTTTTTGGTTTTTTTTTTCTTGCCAGATATTTTTGTTCTTTAACTTTTATTTAGTTGTCGAGAACTAGAATCCAATCGAACAGAGTATAATTTTCTGTTTAAAATTTTTGTTTCCATTTATTCGGTGATTTCTTGGATTTAATCAATGCCCAGATATAAAAGGCAAAGAGTTTGATTTTTAAGCTCACTTCCCTTTTCTCATTCAATTTTCTCCACTGCTAAATTGCATTCTTGTATTGAATTCCGTGCTTTAGATTTTGTTATGCTGACCTCTCCTTTTGGAAATAATTTCTGTACTGAACTCGCCTTTAGACGCGGTATGTCATGAAGTACAGGCACTGTGATGGCAAATTGATACTCAAGGTCTCCGATAATCGAGAGGTACACGTCCTTATCTTTTGTTTCTTTTATTTTCCATCAATACAGTTATCTTATGCTTTCTCCGTCAAATGTTTGTGTCTTATAGGCTCAATTGCAGAAATGCAAGTCTGTGATAGCGTGATTAATTGTTAAAATGTAGAAACCAAATAAGATAAATCGTACTATCGTAGGCATAGAATGTTGCTTCTTCACGGAATCAGAGTTTAATGGTCAATGGACAAGATAGATGGACACAGAGCTGGTGAGCATTTTAAATTTGGAATGTTCTCTAGAAAGTTGGTAAACGGAGCCCTTGATTTAAAAGCGAATTCATTTGAGTGCAACATCCCCGTTGGTGGGCTCATTGACCAAATGTTTCTCCATCGTCTCTGTCCTCAATTTTTTTTTTTTTAAAAAAATTAGTTTTTGGCTTTTGCCATTGAGCTTATTGATGAACTTCAATTATTCGTAACTCATAAGGAATTTGAAGGTATGACTTGAACTTACATGTAACCTCGGTTAAGCTGTGTACATGTCCGTGTTTGTTGCAACTTCTCTAAATTTGTTCTTCTCATTTTGTTTGTAACTGCATGCTATTGTCTGATTATGATACAACTTTATTTGAAAATAAACCATAGGAAATTCAAGTCACATATACGCTGATTGGTTTTGATTGTTCTTCTCATCAAAGGAATTGTATGACTGGGAATTGAAGTCATCGTTGATTGGTTTTATTACTACTTGTGCGGGCATGTTGTTTTGTATATACGCTGACTTGGTTTATGTTGGAGTAGTCTTTTATTGGGAAGGAATAGAGAAGGTGAAATTTTTTAAAGTTTAAAATGCTAGTTTGGCCAAGTAGAAGTGATAATCTTGCCTGTTTTTTATATAACTAGAAATATATCACATCATTGCCTGCAACAGCAAGACAGCAAACTGTGGAAGCCAGTATTTGTATTTTTGAAGCCACATTAATCAAAACTTCATGTTTGCTCAAGGTTTTGTAGCTCAAGGTCACTTGCTCGTTGATGATTAAACAAATAATAAATGGTTCAAAATTTTGAAATTTAGAAGATTACCAAGGAATTAATTGTATACCATATTATGTACTTAGAGGCCTTTTTAAAAAACAAAACGGTTCATCCAAACTAATCTTTGAAATTACCAACGTGCTTTAAGCAAGACAGTGTTAATTATACATATGCCTTGTATGTGTGAGAGTGGGATCTGTTTGCAAAGCTTATCCCTAGAGGATAGACTTCTCAAAAATGACCCACGTACATTTCAGAAGCTTGCAAAGACAACATGATGCTTCAAATTTTGCTGCATCACGGTGTCTATATAAGTGTGTCCAAGCTTCGTCACTTTGATGTATCATTATGATTATCATAGGTTGAAATGAACCGTTGGAGACTTGTTAGGTTTTAGATTATCTCTTTCAAGTATTCAACCAATGACTAAAGATATATATGGAATGTTGTGCACTAAGGACAATACCAACTCAAGGAATCTCCATAGTGAAGGAATTAATTCAGTGATACTATATTACTGATGCACTAAAATATTTTGATATTCTCTTTGGGTTTGGAAAGGGATGCTGGATGGCAAGTTGTCCATTGTTGGTGGTACTGGCATGTTCCCTACTTCCTTTAAGGGTGACAGAGACTTTATTTATAAAATTGGGAATTCTAGACATTGCTATGGGAAAGTCACCAATGTTAAATTTTGTTTTCATCAGAGGAGAAAATATAGTTTAAGCAAAATGTGACTCCTTAGCATTAATGAAATTGCCAAGACTACATAATAGTCTTCTGAGCCACTTGAATGAATAGATTCCAGAAAATATCATTTTTGTCACTTGTATAGATGCCATGAATAGAGTGATTTGCCATAGGTATATACTTGAACTTTTTCAAAAGCTTTCTTGGACTAACATCTTTTCTTATATGCCGTCACTAGTGTCTGAAGTATAAGACGGACCAAGCACAGGAGGCTAAGAAGATGGAAAAATTGAATAATATATTCTTTACTTTGATGGCCCGGGGACCTGAAGGTATGTCTTTTTTATGCTTATGTCAAGCATGATGCAATGGAACAACTGAAAATCATTCCCCTTCATTTTCATTGAATTCAGACCGTGAGAGTCATATATGTCTGAGTAATGATTTGAAATCATCGAATCATTCCCCTTCATTTTCTTTACTCAGATATATGTGAGAGTCACATATATGTCTGAGTAATGATTTGAAGACGCTTTTAGGTAACCAGTAATAATTAATAGAATTATGGACAAGGAACTAAGAACAACAAATACAAACTTTATTCAAATGCTAGGTTAAGCTCTAAATCGCATGGTCCGCACATTTTTGTTCCTTAAAAGTATGACTGGAGCATGGAGTTGATTGCTTATGCTAACTAACCCAAACATTCTTGTGCAAATGTAAACTAGTGATTTTGGCACTTTGTTGAACGTTTGTGATGGTTCCTTTGTTATGCTTTGATCTTCTCCCTTACCTTATATCTTGCTGACAAGAATTATTTCTCTCGTTTTTCATTTCTAAATTTCAACTATATATCCAATAATTCTGCAGTGGATCTATCAGAAGTCACAGGGAAAGAACAAATGGAGGCACAACCAATCAGAAAAGGAAGAGGAAGGAAGCAATGACGGATGTCTTTGCTTGATAGAAAAGGATCATCATGATTCCTATGGCCTTATGAATGAATGGTTTGAATATTTTGTAGACGGGATATCAAACTTCTTTTTTTCTTTATTTCTTCTACAAAATTTTCGACTTTTTGTTGACGTTACACAAACAATCATCTACTTCCTAACAAACGGAGTGCCTTGGATTAAATTTAAACATTTTTCTTCACTGCAATAGTGCAATTATCTGTCATGATTAGGTCACCACCCAGACGATATACTATTGCGAGTTAAATGGTGGGGATCATGGGACACTTTCCTTTAACGTAAGTGTCAGATAGTTCTAATGTATAATAAGTTCAGTACCTACTCTATTATTTTCAGTACTCCATATTCATAAAAGTAAAAATAATTAATAAATTTCAGTTCAAATCATTGAGTCCTGGGGTAGATTTCTGTTGCTAAGCTAATTGGGGATTACTTGTTATGCTTTACCAGGCATTGAGCAATTGGATAATATATACGTTGGAATAGTAAATTAAAGCTTTATTTAAAAAATATTTTTGTTCCCATATGTATAATTCCGACATCTTTTTGTGGAATCTCTCTTTAATTTATTAAAATAACATGCAGTTCAATAAATCCGTTATATACCCTTTGATTGTATTAATCCTAGTCACTTTTTGTAGAACACTAAGAAAAGTTATAAATGTTGAGATAGAATTCAACTGAACCAAGATAAGCTGTTCAGTTGACAAGAATTGTTTATAGTTGGATTTGGCTTGTAAATTTTTGTATAGCCTCGGACGAAAACCAACTCAACGAAACTAGCAATGCTCCTACATGCAAGTTGGTGTCTTCGTCCACTGCAAGCCTTTTCAAGAATGAATATTATGGAAATTTCTTTGCTCCCAACATGATGCTTCAAAGTTTCAAATATTGGGTGAACAACAAAAAAAAAAAGAAAGAAGGAAAATCAGTAATGAGAACCGAAAGTTTTTTGGATTTTACTGAGGAGACTTGAATCGTAGAGGACATAGTGAATCCCAGAATTAATTAATATGGAGGGGTTTAACCAAATTTAAGGTTCCAATCATGGCCGTATTTGAATAGTGTTAAACCTGTTTCACCAGATCCCAAGGCACTGTTGTTTGCTTTTGTGAGCTTTATTGGCCCATTAAAAAGTTAAAGCGTTAAATCCATGTGCCATGAAAAAAAAGCTTGTGAATTTGTACTCTTTTCCCCTCTCCCATGAAAGATTAATGTAAAGAAACAAAGGTGTTTGGGGAAAATATTCTTCAATCAGATAAAGCAAAACAGATAGATGGACAGAATGTCTTTTTGGTGGGTATGGTCATGCATGGTGTTGTGACAGGACAAATTGCATCGTTTTAATTGCTTTATTAATTTCATTATTATTGTGGCTTAATTTGTTTCTTCCAACCTTAGTGGGTCATATACAAAATCTCTAGCCTATTAGTTTCAAGCACTCTTTGCTTCTTCAGATCATGACGTATTTGCTTGCCTTGTCGATTCTCACCTCTGTCACATTTTGAAGCCTTTTTCTTATGTGATGTGAGTTTGTTCTTTGGTGCAGCAACTGAAAAACGAAATGACCAAAGAGAATTGATAGAGAATCAAGACTGAGAGGATGAAGCTAAGCTAATTATGATTAGTTCGTTAAAGGAAATGAATGGAATATAGCAGATGCCGTTTATTTGTTTTATAAAACAATTCAGAGTAAGAATATGCCACTTTTTGGCCATCAGGAAAAAAGGAAAAGAAAAGCCAAATTTAGCATATGCTCTGCCTCCTATGGAGGAAATTGAAGAATGGATGGATGACAACATCATTGTGTAAAAAATAAGAATTTCTTCTTCTTCCTTCTTCTTCTTTTCTGTTTATAAGAATGATTTCAGTCTCTTATCCCCGTAGCTTTAAGAATAAAAGCCAAAGTTTCTTTCTTTTTTTATTTTTCTTTTTGAGATTCATCTTAACTTACCCGAAAAACAATTTCTCCAGGTTGTTTCCCTTTTCAATTTCGACAGTTTCACATTATTTATACTTTTATTTCTTATTTCTATCAATGGTGAAAATCTAAAACCCGAACCTCATTTAAAGTTGAATGAACTTTTCACTGCTATTATAAAATGGTACATATATGCATGATAACTTAACCTACTTTAATTACACATTTAAACAGTGAAAATACATTAATGTTAAAGTACGTACGTTGAATAGAAGGGTTTCTTGCAAGATTGAGAATGACAAAATGTCAGCTTTGGCAATGGCTACGTTGTTTCAAACTTGAAAGTGAAAGGTGCTTTTACAATGCTCTCGTCAATTCACATGTGATGTGGTGATTGGCCTTTAAACTTTAAAGGTAAAGAATACTGACTACTGAGCATGAACTGCGGTTGTTGTAGTAGTTAGTTAGTTACAGTGACTGATGTGGTCAAAGCCATAGTTGAAATTCAATTACGTCCCGGGTTTCATATTTAAGTGATGGGTTCGAAATGTATTAAAATGATTTTACCAAAAAATTAAATAGAATGAGGGAAAAAAAAGTTATATTTTTTTTTCGATTAAGTCATAGATATCTCCCGTCAGAGACGAAATGGTCGGAGCCTTTCCAACAATATCGACTCTAGGGATCAAACTTAGGTCCTCTTACTGGGATTGGATACTTCGCATTTTTTTCTTCATACATTTCTTGTGGAGTTAGAGAGAGAAAGGAAAAGGATGAGAGAAAATATGTCGATTTTATAAAATAATAATATATAGAATTCAAACTTTCTCTTTCTCTCTCTTATTTTCTCTTCCTTTCTCTCTCATACTCTACGAGAGATGTAGAGAAGAAAAATGTAGAAGATCAATTTTCTCTCTCACTAGAATATAGTTCGTCTAGCTACTACATCAAACACGGGATTGGATCTTCTAGAGTTCCTTTTCATGCCTTTCTTGTGGAGTTAGAGGAAAAATATGAATGTCATGAAATAAAAATATATAAGATCCACACTTTCTCTTTCTCTCTCTTATTTTCTCTTCCTTTATCTCTCCAACTCTACAAGAAATGTAGAGAAATGAACTCTAGAAGATCCATTTCCATCAAACACTTGTGGGTAAGAAAAATTATATTTTAATCGCTAAAGGAACATGAAAAATTTAGTACTAAAATATATTCATATGGTTAACTTGGTATAAGTCAAATCTTTAAAATAAATAATGATAATTTGTTTCCTGACAAAAGCATCATAAATCACTAAGCTCATCAACCCAATTACCACTAATTATGAAATTATGGATTGCTCCTATTGGAATTTCAGCCATTCATTTTTTATCTTATGGTCCAGCTTGCAGCCTTTGTTTTTGTTGAGAAATCCTAAAAGCCCATTAATTCTTATCAAATATCAACATGCAGTATTTTAGAAAACGGGTAGTTATTTTTTACATCATGCTTGCAAATACAATAAAAGTCAAAATGTATAAAATAAATAAAAAAAAATGAATTATTTGGCCCTTATACTTTATTTAAAATTTTAATTTAGTCCCTATATTTTTAATTTGACAACAGTACCTTATACTTTATTTAAAATTTATCCTCAAAGTTTTACATTTTGGTCAATTTTACTCATTGACCAACTTTTTTTCAATAAATTAATAATAGACTTCATTATATTTTCCAATCTAAAAATTTTAGGATAAAATTGAAAGTAAACAAATATTGAAGATAAAATTGAAATTGATGTAAAATTTGAAAACAAAAATGGTACTTTTGCCAAAATAGAATTATAGGGACTAAATTAAAATTTTAAATAAAGTATAAGGGCCAAATAATTCATTTTTGTTTATTTATTTTATACATTTTGACTCTTATTGTATTTGCAAGCATGATGTATAAAATAACTACCAGTTTTCTAAAATACTGCATGTTGATATTTGATAAGAATTAATGGGCTTTTAGGATTTCTCAACAAAAGCATAGGCTGCAAGCTGGACCGTGAAATAAAAAATGAATGGTTGAGATTCCAACGAGAGAGAAATGGAGAGAATAGCTACGGTACAATCCATTCCCTTATATCTAACAAGGTCATCAGCCATATATAATTATATATCTTACATCATTAATGTTTCAACGACAGTTGAGTTAATAAGCTAACATTTATGACACTAATATACCTCGCAATGAAAACAGTAATAGGCCAGATTCTATTTAAGAAACAAATCTTTGAATGAACTTAAAAATAAAATGAAAACTAAATCTTTTTAATGTTTTTGGAAGTGCTAATGAATTTTCTAAAAATATATATAAAATCGAGTCTAAATATTTTAGAAACCAAATCTTTCGGAAAATGTCAGTGAAATATTGAATCCATATAGCAGGAGAAAGAGCCAATAAATCCTTGTTTGGGACTCTCAATTTGGCTAACTTTTAATTTTGCAATATGACAAATGTGACGTATGGGGCATCGAAATTTTGTTTCGCTCCTAATGGAATTAGCTTAATTTTAGCTTACATTGCCACTTATTTCTTAGCTGCGTCTAAATGATATATCATTAAAAACTCTATCACATGGAATTGAAGATTCAATAACGATAACTAACAAAAAATAAAAGATTGTTTCAGATTTGATTAACCGTACTATTTGCCACGAACATAAAAAGATAACACACCTCATCGGTTATTGTTCTTGTAAATTCATCTCATCTATACTATATGCTAATGTTATGGTCTGCGTTTGCATTCAATGTTCTTATTCACTATATATATTTGAATTAAATATTATTTTTTTGCCAGAATTTAACTTAATTAGTTAATTTAGAGTAAATTAATAATTTATTCCGTGAAAGATCATTGAGTTGATAACTCAATTTTTAAAAGATTGAAACAATTTAATATTTAAAAGATTAAAATAGTATACTTTGTAGTCCCTAAAAAAATGAAACAACATACTATTTAATCCATAGAAAGGACTGATAATTATATTATTCTGATATTTCATGGACTAAACTATATATTCCAATTTTTAAGAAATTGAGTTGTCAATTCAATAATTTTTTAAAACCTAAATTGTTAAATCTATGTATGTTATGTACTTAAAAAATATATTATATAGAACACATTTTTTAATTATACAGTTGGCCCGAAAAAACTATATATAAAGCAAAAGAATTATTATTTAGTTACTAAAGTTATATCGGATTAATGAATCAATCCTTAAATAATTAAAATATACGACTCAATTCTTAAAATATCGCAATCGTTAACAATTCGATCCTTATATCAAATTAAGAAGTTAAAAAAAATACAAATTTAGATACCAAAAATTACAATTTCAAATATCAACAAAGTACAAAGTTAACCGAAATTTAAAGACTAAATTGTTATAGTGATCAGATTATTGATAATAGGGATATTTCAAAAATCAAATTGTATATATCCGGTAACTAATTTGTTAACTTTGTATAAATTTAGGGACAAAATATTATGTTTGCTTATATACAAACTAGCACTTTATGAAAAAAGAGTGATCCCTTGATAACAAAATTTTGGTCTAATTAAATACTCTAATTGTTAATGATTTTGTCAGAGGATCGAGGCGCATTTTGTTTTTAATAAATGGCCATCCATCCACAAAGAACATCAAGAATAACAACAATAATGAGAGTACAAAACATAAGCGACAGATAAGCTGTTTTTTGGTATAAAATAGAATTCAATACTGCATAAGGTTTAATTTTTGGAGTGAGATAAGACAAATAGTGGAATGAAGAAGAGGCACAATCAATTTAAGTAAAGAGTGAGTACAAGAGGTAACATACAAATAACAAAATGCCATTAATTAAGCACCAAGTTTCTCAATAATATGGTATGCCCCAAACTCACTGAAAAAGGAACTTATGTGTGGTACTCACTTCCCCTTGGAATATATGATATGGTATAGAAGAGTAAGTTTCACACATGACCATTGGCTAAGAAGCTTCTCACGTTTGTTTTTGAAAATTAATTGTTTATCTTTTCTCACATAATTTTGTTGGCCAAAAATACTATTTTGGTCCCTAATATGTTTGTATTTCGTTTTGATCCTTAATATTTCTTAAAAGTTTCATAATTGGTCCCTAATTATTAAATGTTATCATATCTCTATCGTTTCAAACCTGAATCTGATGAAATCAAGGTTTCAAGGATTCAATTTGATAAATTCTTTCTTTGTTCGATTGGAGTCATTAATAAACAAAGTCAAATCGGGCTTAAAAATAAGCTGTTTATTTTATGAATTTGATCATATTTATCTCATTTTAACTTTGAACGCAATGAAATCAAAGCTACAAGTTACTCTTGATGAAATTCTTCTTTATTTAGTTGGAATCGTTGACAAATAGGGTCAAATAGTACTCTGAACATCAATATTGATATTTTGGTTAAACTCACGTTTGGATTTGAAACGAGGGAGATATGACTACATTCAATAATTAAGAGTAATCATGAAACTTTTTCAAAACATTAAAGATTAAAAGAATAAAAAAAATATTAGAGACTAAAACAAAATTTGGCATAAATATTTGAGACCAATATAAGATTTTGGGCTTGTTTTTAATCTAGTCGAGCTTATTTTTTCTTTTTGCCAAAATAATCTACTCGAGCTTGCATCATTATTAATTGTCCTATCTTCGTTGATAATATAATTATGAGTGGAACGTATGAGGTAATCAACTTTTAAATGATTTTTATTATTTGAGCGTACATAATTGATGATGCGTGAATCGTGATTGAAGTGAGGAGAAAAGGAGGATGAAGGATAAGAAAGAAAGCATTAGGAGTAGGAGGAGTTAGTGGAAGAATAGGTTAATCCAATAGCTAGGCAAATAGGAGCAATACAATACCTTGTGCTATGCCATTTTATTCAACGCGGATTATACATTTTAATCAAAATATACTTTTTTTGTTTCTCTACTTAATTGATTACGCACCCCACTTAACTCCAAACCAAGAGGCTTCTATGAAGAACAAGTCAACGCTTGGGCCCCATCACTTGCGTCTCATTCACCTCCCAACACCCACGGCGCAAGATAGCAATCTGCATATATGTATATGCCTAGAGAAAGAAAGAGAGAGTAGTAATAATCTTTAAGGGACTAATGTCAGGTATTTTTTATTGGTAATTTTATGTTAGATATTTTATATTTTGATCAATTTAATCGTTTGTTTTTAATATCACCAAATGTTAGCAAATGATTGTATGTGAATGTGACCAATGTCATGTAATATAAATTGATAGAAAAAGAAATTTAAATTTTAATTCAGATTAAAATAAATATGAAGTTTATTGTTAATTTATTGAAAAAAGATAATCAAAAGATAAAATTGACCAAAATGTAAAATATTAAAAACGAAATTGACAACAATAAAAAAATAGAGATGAAATTGAAAGTTAATATAAAATTTGAAAATAAAAAAGGTACTTTTGTCTTATATTAGATAATTAAAATGAGTAAACTAACCATTTGATTTTAAAAAACTACTAATTGATAATTTGATTATTAAAAAATCAAAATATATAATTTAGTTACTGAAATATCAAAACTATATACTCATTAATTATTTGTATGAATTAAATGATACACTATTTTAATTTTTCAAAAATTAATAAGTATATTTTTGTAGGCAACAAAAAAATGCACCTTTTTAATATTTTAAGAATTAAATTATATATATTTTAATTTTTTTAAATCTAAATTATTAATTTAGTAACATTTTAAAGACTAAATTATTAATTTAATCGTTAAAATACTCATATGCCTTGAGGTTTTGTTCTAAATCCAAGTTTAAGTTTAAGCTGAGATTTATGTTGACGAAATTTTGTTAAATAAGTTTACCAAAAAAAAAATTTGTTAAATAATAATTTTAAATATTTTTATAAATAAAGATCAAAATAAAATTTGTAAATAATTTTACTTATGGAGAACTTTATATTATTAAAAAATATATACATATTTTAATTATAAATAATAAATTTATATAAACAATTTTTTAATAATAAATAATATAATAATAAAATATTTATTGATAAACTGGAAAATGACTGGCACTTACCTAGTTCACCGGAGAGGGCTGCTAGAGCCAAGACTTGAGCAAAGACCTGCAAAAGCTTCACAGGGGGGCCCTGCGAAGTGTACTCCGACGCTCAAGTTAGTACGAGAATAGTCAGNACGCCCAAATAGTGATGTATCACAAGTCCCTCCTTAAAGAAGTCTACGAGCGCGTTCGTCGTACTGTTCCTTAAGGCGGGCGGGATGTCAGATTTGGAGAGCGTGCGATGGGATCCGTGCTTGGGCAGTGTAATCGCGTCTAGTGGCGAACGCCCAAAAATGTGCGGGAGTACTTGTCCCCCGCGAAGAGGAAATGGTAGGAATGGCGGCCTTCCCTGGGAAAACGGAAAGTCAGTGGATCATGGCGGGCGGGCATGTGGTAGGTAGGGCTGTCTTGTCAGGGACACGTGTCGCTACCCGGGAGGCAGAAATTTGAAAAATGAAAAACTCCTCGTATGACGCGCTCGCAAGGGTATAAAAGGGAGAAAGGCAGCGTCTTTTGCACTTTTAGCCATTTCAGCGAGTTGAAGAGAGAGAAGAGAGAAATCCGAAGAGTTCAGTCGCCGGAGTTGTCGGACCGCCGCCGGAAAACGAAGAGAAGTGATCGTGAAAGAGAATCGTTCGAGCACGAGGCTTTCTGGTGAGTATTTTCTGTCGAATCTGTAGTGTATTTCGCTGGGTTAGGGTTTGGTTTTCCGAGGAAAATGCGTTTTCGTGTCTGACTGTTGGAGGGGCTGTCGTGGGTGACGGCGGAAAGGGGTGGTTGGCCTGAATAGGGTGGTGGTCATTCGCTGTAGGGTGTGAGTTTGTGAGTGAGACAGCGAGAAAATGGGTGTGGGTTTGGGTGTGGGGTGCTGAGTTTCTGGGTTTTTCTGGGTAATTCTGGGTGAATGTTCATCGAGTTCATACCTTCTGATGAAGGTGACCTTTGGGGTTTTCTGGGTTTGTGGGGCGGGCGTCTCTCGTGAGGGAGGCGGGCGTCAGTGGTATGGCCATGATGATATGTGCTTTGTTTGCAGGGTTGCAAGAGTCAGTTAGGGATTCAAGGCGAGCGCCTCAAATTGTTCAACTGTCCAATTAACAACCAATCGCACCATGTCTTCAGGTACCTTCTACCCCTTTGTGTTTTGAATTTTCTGGCAAGTGTTAGAGGCCATGGTGGTCATTAGGGAGTTAGAAGAAGGAGAAGAACTGAGTAGTGTTAGTAGTTTCACTACACAGGGCAGTAGCTCTGTAGATTTGGAAGAGGCTCGGCAGTCGCTAGAGGAAACAGTGCAGCGGGCGGCTAGGCTATTAGCCCGGAGAGCGAGTGAGAGGGCGGGCGCTCTTGTTGTCTACAGAGGGGGTATGGATCTGGCGACCTCACCTCCATCAAACGGTGAACAAGATCCAGTAGAGGTGTCGGAGGAGCAAGTGTTGGAGCTCTCCGACTGTTCAGAGGGGGAGCCCCCAATGTTGAGGGGGGAACCAACAGGTCCTCTGAGTGGGTCGGCGGACGAGGGGGAGCGCCTGATCATGGCGCGCGACGCGGTGGCGTGGGACGCCGGAGAGGGGCTTGGGAACCCCGAAGTCAGGGCGACCGTGGGGCCGCCAGCGGAGCCTTCCAAATTCGCCAGCGTCGAAGATTTGGAGGCGGCCCAAGTGGCGTACTTTGGGCCAGGGACCGGCCGGGAGGGGTGCGGTATGGCCGTCGGCGGATGGGACGGCAACAATTCAATGTGGTGGACTCATCCGCGCGGGTTCATCGTACACGAAATTCTGTTGTGGGAGTGTGATTCCGACATGCCGTTTACAGATTTCGAGATGGAG
>QANZ01010090.1:13724-59263 GCA_003254925.1 Chamaecrista fasciculata
CGCTTGTGGTGGTTTCGGTTACTTGAGGGTGCTCGTTCGTTTGGCTCTTCTCTAGGTTGAGCATTTGATATTTTGTTTCTTTGGTGGTGCATCAATTTGGGAGCTTAGACTATGTTGTCTTCATTTGTTACCCGCGACACTACTAGAGTCAACTTGACCAGTGAGGAATTAGAGAAATTGAGGAGTTTTTTGAACACTATAGCACCACCTCCTAATATAGGTAATTGTCCTACGGAGTTCTCAGGTATGTCTTCTCAATTTTCTCAACCTTCTCCTTGTTTTTCCTCTGTTTCTAATGTTTCGGATAAAGTCCTTTGTGATATCTAGATCATTGATTCAGGGGCCTCTAATCATATGACCAATTCCTTTCAAAAATTCATCTCCTATACCCCATGTCCTAGCCATCGAAAAATCACTTTAGCAGATGGTTCAGCTACTACTGTAGCTGGCCAAGGAAATGTTTGTTTAAATGCTCACATCATTCTTAAAGATGTTCTTCATGTTCCTAAACTTTGCTTTAATCTTATTTCTGTATAGGCCTTGTACGGGCTCAAGCAATCACCTAGAGCATGGTTTGGGAGGTTTTCTAAAGCTATGTTGAGTATGGGGTATAAGCAGAGTCAGGGTGACCACACTTTATTTATACGCCGATCTTCTTCAGGGGGAGTGACTATTCTCTGAGTGTCTGTTGATGATATTGTGATCACTGGGGATGACATTGACAATATTGCCCTGTTGAAAGAACAATTGGTGAAAGAATTTGAGATTAAGGAGCTTGGGAGACTCAAATATTTTCTTGGTATTGAGGTGGCTCACTCAAAGAGTGAGATTTTCATTTCCCAACAGAAATATATTGTTGACCTGTTGACAGAGGCGGGTAAATTGGGTTGTAAACCAGCCTCCACTCCAATGGAGCCCAATCACCGCCTATATGATGCACCTGAAGAAGGGTTGGTTGATAAAGGTTCCTATCAGAGGCTTGTGGGAAAACTCATTTATCTAGCACATACTAGACCAGATATAGCTTATGCTGTGAGTATTGTCAGTCAGTTTATGCATAATCCGAGAGAATCCCATTTAAAGGCAGTTGATCGAATTCTTCAATACTTGAAGGGTACACCAGGGAAAGGCATTCTCTTTAAGAAAGGGGAGAGCATGACTTTGGAAGCCTATACAGATGCAGACTATGCTGGATCACTCATTGATAGACGGTCAACTACCGGATATTGTACATTCGTGGGAGGGAATCTTGTAACTTGGAGAAGTAAAAAACAGAATGTGGTTGCAAGATCAAGTGCGGAAGCAGAGTTTAGAGCAATGGCACTTGGTGTGTGTGAACTTCTGTGGCTCAAGATTATCCTTGATGACTTGGGCATTACCTGGGAAGGCCCCATGAAACTTTATTGTGACAACAAGTCAGCGATCAATATTGCTCATAACCCAGTTCAACATGATCGCACTAAACATGTGGAGATTGATCGACATTTCATTAAAGAAAAGTTGGATAACGGTCTCATATGCACTCCTTACGTTCCTTCTAGTGACCAACTTGCAGATGTGCTTACCAAAGGCTTGTGTACTATCACCTTTCAGAGTCTAATCAGCAAGCTTGGCATGGAAGATATCCATTCATCAGCTTGAGGGGGAGTGTTAGATTGATAGAATATCTGATTAATATCTGTAATTATTCTAGGATTAATATTAGGGATTGTGATTAGTAATTAGCTATAATCTCTCCTGTAATTACTTCTTTTTTGTTTTCCTTCCTAGAATAGATTCATTACTCACTTGTATAAATACCTTCACATACATGAGATCAATAACATATTATTTCCAGACAATATTTGTCAGATTCAAACATTATTGACTTACAGAGGACATATAGTCACATAGAGTTTATAAAGCAAAACAAAGGCGGTAATAGTTATGATTTATGAACTTACATAGAAAAAATATTACTTAAAAAACTCAAACTTTTCTCGCTCTCTGACTTTCCACAGTCTCCCTAATGCCTACGTTTAACGGAATAAACTCAATTCCTAAAACAACAGCTTCATCTAGAAGTTGTTGGTAATTTGTATGTAATGCTCATTTAGTTTTTTTCTTTTGATAATGTAATGCTCATTTACTTGCCCCTTCGCATGTCATGTCATCTGCTATATATTAATGCAAATATATGTCAAAATGCAACATGTTACTGTACTATGCGTAATCCTAGTTAAAAATCAATATATGCTTCACAATGTAAGTATTTATATATATATATATACTAGAGCAAATATGTATGTAAAATAAATGAGGGACTAAATTGTTAATTCAGTAAAAAAGAAGGGATCAAATAATAATTTTCCTCTTATTATTAATTTAGGGCACGCAAATATGTATGTAAAATAAATGAGGGACTAAATCGTTAACTCAGTAAAAAAGAAGGGATCAAATAATAATTTTCCTCTTATTATTAATTTTGTACTATAGTTTTAAAATGTGGACGACCAGAAAGGGGTGAAGCCATATAATATAAGATATATAACTTGAGTGTTAGAACTTAGAAGTTAGAACGTTTAAGCTATGTATCTTTTGACTAGTGCAACTCACGCATTATATTAATTTATCTATTGGTATATTATGTGTTAGTTTAAAAAATGGTTAAATTTTCATATTGGTCCTTCAAGTATTAAGCGATTTTTCATTTTGATCCTTAAGTTATTCTTCATTTTGTTTTTGTCTTGAAAATTTCTAATTTGTTTCACCGTGAGTTTCTATTGTTTTGTGCTGTTAACTCTAAGTTAAACATCTTTCTTTGATGATTTGATCTATCTTGTAAAAATATTAACGGGCTTGTTTGATTCTCTTCTCTGCTAGCAATTTTCTATTTTTAAAAACCGAAAAACTTTGAAAACATGTTTAATGACATTGTTTTATTTTTTTGGTTTTAAAATTCAAAACATTATTTTACATTAGAAAGTTAAAAACATTAAAAAATTGTTTTTGAAATATGAAAAACAATAATCACTGAATGTTTTTACGAACTTCCATATAATTTCTTAAATTTGTTCTTAGATATGGGAATTAAACAGGCCAAAATTTTTGCTTCGTGATATTTTTATTTTGCTCAGTTCCGGTTCCAATTCATTTATTAGGAGATATATGAGAGAAAAATATAACATATTTATGTAACATTTTTTTTTTTCTATCTTAATCTTCTTTGTCCTCTGTGTGCCTTTTTATTGTAGCATTGTTGGATAGTAATTTATCTTTTTGTTCTTCATAGTTTATTCAAATGTTTTTTTTTTCCCTCAAGTTCAAACGAATCTTGAATAATGAATTTGTCAATAAATCTTTTGTTTTGTTCATTCAATTTTGTTTAAAAAGTGGATTCACTTCCCATATAATTTCATGGAAGGCCATCATAAAGTAGAGCATGGATCCCATACAATGAGTTAGTGTGACACATGGGGTGTCAAAACACTGCGTTTCACTTAAATCAAAACGTAGCGTGTTGACACCATGTGTCACACTGCACGGCCCTGTAGTGAGTTACTCACTAACTCACTGTAGGAGATCCACTGGCGATAAAGTAAGTACTATAAAACAACTTGAAAATTATGTACCTATATAATACTAAACTTAAAAAATTATGTTTGAGAATATTAATCAAAATAGGCTTAAATGCACATAACCCCCCCTGAACTTTGGGTCATGTGCATTTTACCCCCCTGAACTTCAAAATTGCATGAAATGGCCCCTGAGCTTTGTATATTGTGCAAGAGACCTCCTTCTATTAAGTCTCAGTTAAGTGACTTAACAGAAGTGCCAAGTCAGCAGCTTAGTTGGATTATCAACATACAGAAAAGATAAATAAGCATGCAAATAATTAAGTTTTGTAATTAAAGAAAAAGGAAAACTGGAAAAAGAGGATAAAAAGATAAGATCTGCAAAAATACGACCTTATACAGTGGTAGAATACGACGTCTTCGTCTGTGGTGGTGTCAAAGATTGCACTCACCGGCTTCTCTAATGATAGTTCTGACTTCTGAGGAAGTAAATCCACAAGATGAATCAGATGAGTTTGCCCAATTCATTGTCTGTTCCAAATGGAGATGATTAAGGGGATTTTTGGTGGGGTTCACTCTTAATGTTCTATAATCTTGATGTGATATATTTGCAGATTGAATCATTGTTTTGATACTCAGAAGACGGCGAATGAGGGAACGACGACAATAACAAAAGAAATTTTTTTGGATGATATGATATCGCCTCTTCATCTCGTGGCCTCAGAATTCAGAACTATCATGTTCTCATCCACCATCCGCTCACCGGAGTTCTGAAGCCAGTGAGTTCAATCTTTGAAACCACTACAAACGAAGACGTTATTCTACCATCGTATGAGGTCGTATTTTGCATTCCTCTATATTTAAACAAATATAGACCCTTGGATTAATGGAAAATAAAATGGACAGTTGGATTAATGGTAAGTACTTCCACCACTTACATTCTCATCCATCTCCAAAAGGCAAAAACACATAGTAGCGAACTTGGATTTCGCTGGCCTCTCGTGAGTCCAAGTCCCCTCAATCTAAGTTGGGGATTGGAGTATATGGATCGGCGTTGCACTGTAAAGCAGAGGTTGGAGACGCTTCAAGTCACCAGAGACTCACGATTTCATAACAGCAAGGGGAGTTCAAATTCCACAGATCACCAGTTATATATTATATTTCATGAAGGAGCTGACTCTTCATCATTTAGACTCACCTCTTGACTTTTGGGTAACCATTGCACTCATTCGCCTCTTTACTCTTGAGTAACCATTGCACTCACTTCGGTAAAAGAGTAAAGGGCAATTGGGAAAAAAAGAAATTGGTAAGCAATTCATCTTTTTAATTTTTATAATAGAGAAAATGGTGGAATTTGTTTGGTTTAGGAAGGATATTTTAGGAAAATGAAGCCGAGGATACAAGAAAATGAGCGGGGATTGAATCAGAATTATTTGGGATAAATTCGAGGACTTCGCCACTTACTCGCTACTTTACATATAAGTGGCGAGCCCGCAAGATTTTTAATTATCAGGCCCAAGCCCGTTTCTCGATAGATTTGACCCGTTCCAGTTGGAGATGATCTGAAAATCATATATTATTCATCCCTAGGTCAGATTTTGGGAGTTAGCAACCCTAGAGAGCCCGTCTTTCATCTTGCCCAACATCACCTTCCACCATTCTCATTTTCTTGAAGCTTTTGTGGAATCATGGCAATCAATTCTGAATTTGTTCATTTTTCCATTATGAGCAGCCTAACACCTACGCCCGGAGGAGCATTGGAGCAAAGTATGAACTAGGGTTTACACTTAAGGAGTTTTCTCACACTCGAATTAGGGTTTTACTTTCTTGTTTTTGATTTCTAGTTGAACCTGAGAACTAGTTATAATTCCTGTTTCTTGATTAAGAACTTGGTTTTAATTCTTCAATTATACCTTGATTGTAATCCTAGAGTCTATACTAGTTTGGTTATAATTATAGGTATATAGTTTTGACAATGGTTATTCTTATAAAGATTTTGATTCTTCATCACTCTTTTATCATCAATTGAATGAAGGTTTTCAATTCTTGTTATGAATTATCTTGTTTGAGGTGTTTTCATGATCAAGTTGTTAATCTAGGTCATTGAGTTGTTAATGACTACCTTAGGATGATTTGTGTGAGATGCTCCGTTTATCTTTAGTAAATAATGATTGCTTAATCCAATCGCTCTATCAGGTACCTTCTCAACTTGGTTAATTCATTCATTTATTATTGTTTTCTTTCAATTAAGTCTTTTTAGTCAAAAATCACAAAACATTTATTGCTTAATTTAATTCTTGTCTTAGGTGGGAACTGGGAATGAATCAGAATTATTTGGGGGCAAAATGGAGGACTTTTAGTCCTTTTAGTCCTCGATTACTGAAGCACAAAAAAATTGGTGGGAACTGGGAATGAATGTCTGTAATTAAAAATAGACAATTATTTTTTTCTAAATATATTTTGACACAAAATGGACAAAACAGAAAGTGAGAAATGTCAATTCCCTCTGACCAGTTATCATTCTGGTTTGATCACCAAATTGTCTTTTTGCCCGTATTTCCACAAATCTGATAATTCTATCCTCCAATATGCATATGTGCTGTGTCTTATTGTGTGAATCTTTGAGGTGATTATTTGATACAAGATCAGATGTGATATATATAAAAACCATCATCAGTTCATCACCACTCAATTTCCATCTTCAATTCCTCACACATGGGTGCGTGTAAAAAAGGTTTAGACTTGGCAATTAATTTTGTCACTGAGAGTGTCAAGTACGCCAATTAGCTAGGAGTTAAAACTTAAAAGTACGTGTTTGTGCGTGTTCCTTGTAAATATGCGAAATTAAGATGACAGATTGGTCAAAAATAGCAAAATATCCAAAATAACATTCTCGAACCTCATGGACCACATATGTACGTGTCGCATGGCTATTGGCTAAGCCCTTTTCACCAAGACTTCCATCTTCATATTCCAAGTCAACTGCCGTATAAATGAGACAGTTCAAGTAGGCCTAGGTGATGTATTATACTTTTAAATATATTTGGGAATAAATGAATTAATAAGTTCATTCATAATTAACACATACTTCACTGTTCTTCAAGAGTGGATGTCTCCAGTTTCTGTGTTTCGTTTG
Source organism: Chamaecrista fasciculata (assembly GCA_003254925.1). Taxonomy (NCBI): domain Eukaryota; kingdom Viridiplantae; phylum Streptophyta; class Magnoliopsida; order Fabales; family Fabaceae; genus Chamaecrista; species Chamaecrista fasciculata. The sequence goes on from QANZ01010090.1 coordinate 20,415, forward strand.
TTTTTGTTTTCTCAGCTTCTCCTTCTTCTTCTCCTCTCCGCAAATGGGATCCATGCATACAATGAGTGTCCAAATTCGTTTGATTGTGGAAATCTCGGTAAAATCCACTTTCCTTTCACTAAAGCTGAAAGGCAAGACTGTGGCTTATTGTTCATCCATGGTTGTGATCATCCAAATCCATTTAATAACAAATACATTGAGTTGGAAAAGAATGGAAAACAATTTCTGCTTATACATCTCCAGCAGCCAGAAAATGTGATTACAGTTTTTGACCAAGATCTTAACAATCATTTGAAATCTCCAGAAGATATTTGTCGAGCTTTCGACAGCAATATCACTCTTCCTCAAGACTCTCCTTTGATTTCTTTTCACATGCCTTTTAACGTGACCATATTAAGATGCAACTATACCCTCAATGTCATTCCCCCCATTCGTTTTATCAGGCATCCTTGTAATGGCTTCATGATCTATTATTACAACTTTTCATACGGTTTTCCAAATCATGACCAACTCCAAAACATTACTACTACTTTCTCATCATGTTCAATAGTTCAGCTTCCAGTAAAAGACGTCCCTGATACCGACCAACTTATATCCTTCTTAACTGGTTTTATTTCCCTTCAAGTACGATTATCTGATGCTTGTGATAGTTGTTACAACCAAACGGGAGGCCACTGTCAACTTGGCCACAACAATAGCTTCTTCTGCGACAAAGGTACACTCCACCAAGTACCAACATCTCTTTATATGCTACATTTTAAAAATTACTTTTAGGTGTTAAATTTACGGAAGGTACTTCTTACATTGGAGCTATTTGATCACTTTACTCTTTTTTGTAACAAAAGATTAATTAGTTGAGCTTCCTTGATAACTTTTTGCCTTTATGTTTGGTGTCACAAATAGAAATAGGACATTCAATTTTTCTGATCTCACACTATTTTGGTCTTGCACTTTGTATATGTTTTGTTCATTTAATTAATGTTTTTCCCCTTTAATTTCCGATTGCAGTTCCAACAGCATCTCCATCTGAAAGGCACAAAGGTAAGAATATGCGAGCAAGGAAACTCGGGATAAGGATAGGTAATCTATATATTTCATCATCATCATCATTATTATTCTTTTTCAGCTGTTAGCCTTCCAATTTAACCAGTTTGAGTGTTATTATTATATGTTAACTCATAAAATTAAAATGTCTTTCTTCTCTAAGTGTTATACATATCTGGCCCTCTTCTACATTCAATTTACTATGAGACAGTTTCATCTTGATTTCCATTGAGTTTTTAGAGATCATTTTCTGATTCATAAAATCAGTGATTGCAGTCAACATTTTAAGTTTGTTTCCTTTTCAAATGAAACTGAAACGAAATTTCTCATAGAGTGACATTAAAAGACAAGAACACATACACAAAAAGAAACTAGAAAAAATCGCACACTGACTTTTCAAAAAGAGAGGACTTCAGAACAATTGAATCTTTTTAACAAATTTTACATGTGAATCCTAAATTCCATCTACAAATAGTATGAGTTATGACTTATGACATAATCAGTTTCAGGTCGACAAGTTTAAAGAATTTCTCTTCCTTCTACTCCTTTGCAAATGCTTATAGTTTAGAAGTTGTCACACATATCTAAAGTGAGAAATCCCCTTCTGCAGGTTTATATATTGTAATACTTTTAGTCATTCTGATAACTTGGCAACTAATTGGGCGCCATTGCAAGCGAAAATATGCATTTAAAAACGTCCAATTGCAATCAATTGATCTCCAATCAAATGGAGACCCAGAAAGTGTCAGAGACTACTATGGGGTACATCTTTTCTCCTACGAAGAGCTTAAAAAAGCAACAAATAGTTTTGACAGTTCCAGAGAACTTGGAAATGGAGGCTTTGGCACTGTTTACTATGGTAATTCACTCTCACTCTGCTCTTTCTCTTCAAATTCAAACATCTCTCAGCCATGTGATGAGAACTTGGATGCAAAATACCATATTTTTCATGGTTTTGACCTGTTTTGAGAGTATTAAATGTAAATAATGATATGCCTTTACTTTGAGCCTTAAAATTCATATAGGAACACTTCACCCCTTATGTTTTATGATCTTTAACATACAGGAAAGCTCGAAGATGGACGAGAAGTAGCAGTGAAACGCTTATACAACAACTATTATCGACGAGTAGAACAATTCATGAATGAGATCGAGATGCTCACTCGGTTGCGCCACCAAAACCTCGTGTCCCTCTATGGCTGCACTTCACGTCATAGCCGTGAACTCCTACTTGTGTATGAGTACATTCCAAACGGCACCGTTTCATGTCACCTCCATGGTAAACTAGCCAATCCTGGGTTTCTACCTTGGCATATAAGACTCAAAATTGCCATAGAAACAGCAACAGCATTGGCTTATCTTCATGCCAACGACACAATCCACCGCGATGTCAAAACCAACAACATCCTCTTACACAACAACTTCTGTGTTAAGGTTGCAGATTTTGGTCTTTCAAGGTTGTTCCCGGTTGATGTCACGCATGTTTCCACTGCCCCACAAGGGTCCCCTGGTTATGTTGATCCAGAGTATCACCAATGCTATCAACTTACAAGCAAGAGTGATGTGTATAGCTTTGGGGTTGTGCTTGTTGAACTCATATCATCTAAACCAGCAGTTGATATGAGCAGGCAAAAGGATGAGATAAACTTGGCAAATCTTGCCATAAAGAAGATAATAAAAAATGAATTTGGGGAGTTAGTGGATGCTTCTCTGGGGTTTGAGTCAGATAGTGATGTTAGGAGGATGATAATTTCAGTGGCTGAATTGGCTTTTCAATGTTTACAAAGGGACAAGGATTTGAGGCCTTCCATGGATGAGGTTTTGAAGGTACTGAGGAGAATATTAGAGTGTGGGAAGGATGAGGTGGAGCATGTAGAGGAAGTGGGTATTCAAAATATTGGTCCTATTGTACATTCACCTTCACCAGATTGCGATGAGACTGGAGTGTTGAAAAAGTTGAATTTAAAGCCACTTGCTTCCCCAAAAGCTGTGACTGATAAATGGCATAGTAGTGAGCCCTCTACATCCAATAATGCCAGTTCCTAATCAATGAATGGCTTATCCTAATTTGGGAGATTCAATGTATACCACATCATGGTGATAGGTAAGGATTGAAGAAGTAAATATAAAGCAAAGTTTTCGATAGAGACTTCATTCATAAAATATAAATAAATCAAGGTACTTGTATAGTTGAATTGTAATTAGATATAAATGTGAGTCGTATTTTTTAGTAAAAGCTACTAGTGGGGTTTATTCTTCACCCTTGCTAAAGGTATGCAAGGAGTAATTGCAACCTATTCATAAGATGTGGAACTATAACTAAAATGACCTTTTTAAAGAAAAAAAAATGATGTAAGAAAGTATAAGGTCTTGTTTTATTCATCAAAATTTATATATTTTATTACCACTCATGTGACCACGTGATAATTATGACTTGGTCATGATCTTATTAACTATCTCACACAGGGATAGATTTAGTTAAATTTTACTAATAATTTCACTAACTCATTGATAATAATCCATTAACCAACCCCTGACAAGTGACAACTGACAACCATCTTTATACCTATTTCTCTCCAAGTATTAGCAGGACATCTCATGTCAGCACCGTGAGAATCTCCTTTTTTCTTTTGCCGAAACTGTGAGAATCTCTCGCATTTGGACATAAAACCTCATAAAATACTACTTGATGAGGATTTCAGTCCAAATATATATCTGATTTATATTTAAGATCAAACCACGCCATTTATCAGTCCAAAATTATGTGCTACAAAACACAGCATTAATAAAGGAGGGTGATACTGACCAAAAAAAAAAAGCTCGATAATGGACTTACTGTGTACTAAATATACCAAGGAATTCATTTTTTCTCTCTCAATATTTGTCACAGATAACCGTAAACCTTATATTTTCGTTTGAATATCATATTAAAATTGAGTGAGTCTAAGTTTGAATTTTCTTTTAGGTGTAATGCCCATCATATTCAACTTGGTAGAATTTGAATTTGAAATTGGTCATACTAGCATGGTGGAATGATCAAGGCCAATCATGTACACTTCCCACCGTCACCCTACTACTTGTTTTTTTCCCCTCAAGTCTCTTTCACCAAGTCTTCCATTGTCATAATTTCCAAGTCAACTGGCGTACGAAGCAATTCAAGAGTAGCTAAAATACAGTGAGAAAATTCCTACCTAAATAACACAAACTTCACTTGCATTAGAGAATCAGCTTCTTGTTGAAGTTCATTAGTTATTCCTTTTCTCTCTGCTCATGATTCCAGCTTCTGTGTTTCATTTTCTCTTGTATTCTCAACTTGCACTTCTTCTCTCAGTTAGCTATGGCAATGAAAACCGTGATAAGTGTCCCACATCGTTTGATTGTGGAAATCTTGGGAAGCTTCACTTCCCTTTCACTAAGGAAAAACAGCAAGACTGTGGCTTAATGGCAATATATGGCTGTGATGATGCAGATCCAACTTCAATAAAAATGATTGAACTAGAGAGGAATGGAAGAAAGTTCAACCTCACCACTGTCCTCCAGCAGGAAAATTTGATTACTGTTCTTGATGAAGAACTGCACAAGCTTTTGGAATCGAAAAATTGTGAAGCATTTTTCAATAATATTACTCTTCCTCAAGACTCTCCTTTGATTTCTTTTCATATCAGATATAACGTAACTCTGTACAGATGCAACTACAGTCTCAATGTCAGGCCCCCTACGACTTTTAATAACTTCAGCTGTCCTAACTACGAAATCTTTTATTACAGCTTATACAAGCATCCTCCTAATTATGGCCAAAGTTCTTTCTCAGAATGTTCAGTTCTTCAGCTTCCCAAAAAAGACCTTACTGATAGCAACGACTTTGTATCATTCTTATCTGGTCAAATGGTTCTAGAAGTACGATTATCCCATGCTTGTGATAAGTGTTACAACCATGAAGGAGGCCAGTGTCAACTTGACAGCAATGGAAACTTTTACTGCAACAAAGGTACACTGCATGAACATCCCTTTCTCATATATATGCTCTCCAGACAGGGTTCCTTATGTTGTTTAAGACATTTATATGACCCCTCCTAATTTTCTGAGGATAAGTGAGAATGTGATGTAGGACTCAATAGCAGAGAATAAGAGGTGAAAGAGAAAATAAATGGGGAGAGAACAGAATAGGAGGCGGTATAGAATAGGAAGAAGAGAAGTGCGACTAAAATATAGATATTAAGTCTCAAATTCAAGTCTGATTACAGTAAGTTAGAGGACTTCTATACAGGGAGTCCAAGTCAAAAATGATAAACGCATAAGAATGTCTAACTCAATAATAAAATTTAATTAAAAAGCAGAACTACTTTCAAGTTTCAACATAACAATAAAATCAAAGATAAGTTTTAAGATTTATTATTCTCTAGGCAATATTTATTTCTTTTTCTCTTTCCTAAAATATAATTTTCAAGGTATTCCATCAATTTCCCCAAGTTAGATAGAACTCTCCTTGGAAGAGTAAAATTGCTTGTAAACCAAAAGTAGGTGGAATGCCTTAACAGTAGCCTTAGCTTTTTAAGTGCTTCGACCTTCGATGACTTTCTAGGGATTTTTCGACAATATTGGCAGTTGATGTGAGTGGACAGTGGTTACTGGTTAGGCTCTGATACTACTGATTGTAAAGGAAAGGTGATGGGGGTTAAGCATCAAATTCAAGTCTATTTTACAATAAGTTAGAGGGCTCCCAACTCAGAGATAATAAAAGCATAAAATCTTCCAATACAATAATAAAAACTAATTTAAAAAGCATAATAACGACAACATTAAGGAAGGATCAAGTTTCAAGATTTATTATTCCCCAGACATTCTTTTATTCAACAGAATGTCAAGATTTAAGTAATTTTTGAGAAATTACTGACAAATTTGTTTTGGGTCCTTAATTTACTGTTATTTAATTCTTGTTTTTTGAAGTCAAAGTGATCTTTCCTTGTTATTTATAGAAAAAGATAAGCTTCCTTGCTAATCTCTACAATTAGAAATAGGACATCAAACTTTTCTGCTCTCGACTAATTTCATTATATACTTGACAACTTTTTCGTTGTTTACCTAAAATTATTGATTGCAGTTTCAGTTGCAGAGCATAAGGTTTTGAAGCTAGCACTGGAACTAGGACTCGGACTTGGTAATGTTAATAAATTTGTTTCATTCACCTTCTGCTCTTAGTCTTCAATTTTAAATTTAATGATAAAATGCCCATCGTTGTATCTGATCCTCTTATTTTGTTTAAGAGAATTTCAGCTTGGTACCTATTGCTTCTCTGTATGATTATTTTATAGATGCCTGGTTGAGACTTTTTTTTTTATTCCAAAGGAAACTGAATTATTACTTCTCATACAATAAAGTGACAGATTTTCTAAAAAAAGAAAATTGTGTACACTACTTATTGATCCTCGGTTAAGGATCAGCAATAAAAGTTTATAACAGAAGAGATTTCACACTACTTTGAACCTGAGGAAATGACAGAGGAATAGTTTCAAAATCTGAAAACTTCCGTGTGAATTCTGAATGCCATCAATAAATTTATCTTGCCCACTCTAACCTTCTTATGAAATGAACAGTTTCAACTAAAAAAGTTGAAATTCTCAGTTACTGAAGTTCCAACTTAATCTACAACAAATGTTTCTGTTCTTTTTGTTTTTGTTTTTCCATCTCATCTATTACATTAGCTTAATTTAAAAGCTGTCATATCTGAAGTAGGAGCTCTCGTTCGTCAGGTTTATTTATTGGACTTTTAGGCATTCTAATAAGTTGGTGGCTACTTGGACGCCATTGCAAGCAAAAAAATGATTCTTCAAAAGGCCAATTGCAATCAACAAATAACAATGGCATTGATTCCTACTCGAGTGGAGACCCAGAAAGTGGTAGGGCCTACTTTGAGGTACCCCTATTCTCTTACAAGGAGCTTGAGAAAGCAACGAATAATTTTGACCGTTCCAAAGAACTTGGATATGGAAGCTTTGGCACCGTTTACTATGGTAATTCTCTCATGCTCTGTCCTTTCTATTGAAACATAAATTATTAAATTGTCTTGTTTTTTTTTTTTTCAAGAAATGAGGCTTGTTCTGAGCCATGTCGTTCCTTGGGAAGAAAGGAGGGGAGATTTAGTGGAAAAGGATTAGGAAGAAGATAGGATAATTAATAATTTTATAACTTCTCAGGTCTTCCTACATATCCCTTTTAGATAGGGAGTTGTAACCAAAGCAGCATCTTCTAGGGTGATTTATGCAAAAAGTTCAAAGATATTTTGTTCTAAATAATGCTCTTCTTCTGAAGTGTATAGGACTATCTAAACATAAGAAAAACATAACTATCCAGAATACCCAAGCTTTACTACTCTAAGCATCACACCAGTCAGTAATGGGGATAACTTGGGTTTTCCTACTTCATAACTTACGCTTTCATCTCCAAAAACCAGGAAAACTGCAAGATGGACGAGAAGCTGCTGTCAAACACCTATATGACCACAACTACCGCCGAATAGAGCAGTTCATGAATGAAATCAAGATCCTCACTCGCTTGCGCCACCAAAACCTTGTATCACTCTATGGCTCAACTTCATGTCACGGTCGCGAACTCCTCCTAGTGTATGAGTACGTTCCAAATGGCACTGTTTCATGTCATCTCCATGGTGAACTAGCCCATCGCAGATTACTACCTTGGCATATAAGAATCAAAATTGCCATAGAAACTGCAAGTGCATTGGCTTATCTTCATGCTTCTGACACCATTCACCGAGACGTCAAAACCGACAACCTCCTCCTTGACAACAACTTCTGTGTTAAGGTGGCAGATTTTGGGCTATCAAAGTTATTCCCCAGCGATGTCACCCATGTTTCTACTGCCCCACAAGGCACCCCTGGTTATGTTGACCCAGAATATCACCAATGCTACCAGCTTACCAGCAAGAGTGATGTGTATAGCTTTGGGGTTGTGCTTATTGAGCTCATATCATCTATGGCAGCAGTTGATATAAGCAGGAATATGGATGAGATAAACTTGGCAAATCTAGCCATAAAGAAGATTCAAAACAGAGAGGTTGGAGAGCTGGTAGATCCTTCTCTTGGTTTTGAGTCAAATAACGATATTAGGACGATGATAGTTTCTGTGGCTGAATTGGCTTTTCAGTGTTTACAAAGGGATAAGGAATTGAGACCTTCCATGATTGAGGTTTTGGAGAAGTTGCAGAGAATGGAGAGTGGGAAAGAGGAGCACCGAGAGGTATTAGATATTCATGAGGCTGGTGTATCACACAGTGGTCCTATACATCCATCTTCACCAGATTGTGATGAGAATGAATTATTGAAAAATATAGTCACTGCCTTCATCATGAGCCATGACTGATAAATGGCATACTGAGTCCATTACAACCAACAATGCCAGTTCTTAATTAATAGCATACCCGATTTATTACAAATTAAATTTTCAAATCATACATTCATAGTGATGGCAAAAGTTGAGGATGTAAATGCAGTAAAAGAATTTGTAGATAAGCTTCGTCAGTAGTGTACAAGCAAATTACGCCAATCATCAATAAAATAAACAGACACACTAATCATAAACTTCTCTTAATTTGCTTAAGAGATCTTTGGACTAACCTAGTTCAGAAACATCAGCAAACTAAGTTTATCATTAAAAACATATATATAAAAGTACCAGAGTAGTCCGCGCCAAATGTTTATAAATATATATATTTTACAGATTTTTTACGTCTTGAGTAAGCCTTAATTTCTCTATTTCATTTGTTTTTTTGCTTACAAAAAATAGACAGCTTTCAAGCAGGGTACATCTTAGTATCTTACCCTAGCAGGAGAAACATTTAGAAGTTTGTTATCATCTATGAAGCATGGACACTTCATTTTGAAGGCGTGTCGCCGTGTCAGACACACGACACCCACACGACAAATATGTATAAATTTCAAAATATAAAATTAATTTTTTGTGAATTTAACATGAAAAACAATAAAAAATAATGACACACATGAAATATATTATGAATATATATTATAATTTTAAAGTTTTCATCAAAATTTATGAATTTTTAATTATTTATATATATAAATATATGCCGTGTCGTGTCGTATATGTTTAAGAATTTGACGTATCGGTGTGTCCGTGTCAGTGTCCATGCTCCATAGGTTATCATCTTGTTATTACATATAACTTTTCGAACTCAGCAAAAATATGTCTGGATATGTCACCTTCTAGGCTTCTATTTTTCCTTTTTATTAGGAGATTAAAGTTCTGTTTGTAACAAAGCAAGAGGAAGAGCAAATTTTTGGCCTGCACTGAATTTTCTCTATTACAGTTGTTGGAATTTTCACAATAATTTATGGATACGAGGATTCCATCATGAGAAATTTTATTATTATTTTTTGCCCTCTTGACTTTAGAATTGAATCTCTTATTGATCGTTTCATTTTATATTGAAGTGGTTAGGATGGAAAATGAAAGATGTGTGACTCTTTTCTATTTTTGTTTTTGTTTTTCCAATTTGGTCTACGTTGGAATAAGGACATAAAGTTATTTTTTTATGACTCTGACCATACAATTGAGGCCATTGGTGAATGATGATGATTGAACCTCCCTTGTTGCTTTGAAATTTCAAAGAAAGAAATAAAGAGAGTCATATTCCCATCAATTATGCCACTGAAGGCAAAGGAAAAACAATGCATAAAACCGTTCCCAAAACAGATCCCATTCTCCCCTCCCTTTTGTTCCCTTTGCAATCATCACTGAATATTCAAATTCCAAGTCACTGAAATTCAAACAATTTCGTTTCACAGAGTCACAAAACCACAGAGAGAGAGAGAGAGAGAGAGAAGACTCGCCTGAATATGGCGACGCTCCAGAAATTCAAGCGTCTCGCGACGCAGTGCGGCTCGGTTTCGACTCAGAGCCCCTCGCGATGCTCGAGGACAAGCCCGAGGGTTCAACACCGACGCCGGAAAACCACTCTGCGGATGCTGCTAAACCGGAGCACCACCGGCCGCCGATCCCCGCGGCGGCGTGACCCGCCGCATCAGCTGAAACATCTGATGAGATCATCGGAGGAGAAGACGGAGATTGAAGGGAAAGGAAAGGGTTTGAATGTGACGCAGAAACAGTCTCTGAAGGAACTGTTCGTATCTTCGCCGCCAAAGGAAGAAAAGTGGAAGGAGATTCCGATAAGAGAATTGGATCCGGGTTTTATGGGAAACGGATCCGGGTCACCCAAACCCGCTTTGAGGAGCTTTCGTTTAAGGTCGTTATTGAGCAAAACTTGGCGCCCTGGTCTAGATTCCATTCCTGAGTAAAATAAATGTAAGGGGTATAAACTATAAAGTAAAAATACGGTTATATAATATAACAGTGTGACAGTGTGCTTCTGAAAATATATATATATATTATTCAACGATTATTAGTAAACAGAATAGGTAAAAGCACTAGTTCAGTGTTCTATACATCATGTCAAATTCAATTCGGTCTTTGATGATTAATATTGTATTTGAGTAAATTTCCCTTTTTATGATTTTATACTAACTTAATTTTGTCTTAATATTTAGATTACTACATGGGAACAAAAGATTAAAACTTTTTCCAAAAAAATATGTGGTGCTCCGTGTTATAAAAACATATAAACTCACATCAACCTTCAATTTGACATAATCCTCAATCATTTTTTGTGGTTTAGAGGTTATCCGTGTTATATAGAACTCTTTTAAGTGCTGATAGTTTTAGAGGTTATACATGCTATATAACACTCTTTTTAAGTGTTTTTTTGGTGCATGTCTTCATGAGTTAATTCACAGAATATAATAATTGAAGTAGACTAGATTTTAATTCAAATGCTTCATGTAACTTAAGATTAACCATGCACAAAGGCGATTTGACTATAGGCTCATCATAGATTCTCATATTGGTTGTGCTGTATTTTACTCAAGATAGATTAATAATGACAAAAATATATTAGTATAACACCATCAAAATCTAGATGCTAAATTCATTGAACTGGGGAACTTATTCACTTAACATACATTCATGAAGAATTTTAATTTTTTTTTAATCAAATAAAATATATAAACTCTAAACAAAGAGATGTTCTCAAATCACAGTAAGATTAAAAAAAAAAAATCCCTGGCTAGACACAAAGTTAATCAGAAAATACTAGTATGCGCTCTGGCACCGGCAACCAATGAAAAAGATATTCTTCCAAAGAAACAAACATAAAGATACTTCAAATAAATCAACAAGGCAACACATTTTAATTATCAAGTCTATGTTTAGCACAAAATTAAATGATAAGTTATATCTTCGTTACAGCTGAAAACATTAATAAATCTTCATGATTGAGATCTATAGGATGAATTAATTTGAATCATCATAAACCAAGATATAATATTCCTAAAAGATTAAAGTTCTTATCCTTTAAAAAAAAACTTTTGAAAAAAAGAGAATAGAACGGAACTTCCATGTATATAAAGGAAAGTAAACTTATAAAAGGAAAAAAAAAAAAAAATAAGGGATCTCTGGGGAGGGCTGCTGAAAGTAACACTTGAATGGTATTTTGTTGTACAGCACAAAAAATGTAAAGGCCACAGCTTTTCAACGCAAAAAGAAGGATGCCATTTCACAAAAAAATAATAACTAAAAAATTCAAAATTAATCATAAAATCTCTTTAGAATGAGTTATTGTAAAAATAAATAAATAAGATTCAAAGTCAAAAGAGAGTGAAGGCTCTTCGTAAACTCTAATGATCAAATTTATCATAGAGAACAATATTAATAAAAATAATGTGTGAAGATAGAACAAATATAATTTTTATATAGGAAAGCTTAGAGAAATATAATGTTCAAGTAGTTTTAGAGTGATTAATTGATAGTTATCAACCAATTAGTGAGTAGCTAGTGAAATTTGATAAAATTTGCCTACGTGAGATAAATTAGCAAGATGACTAATTCATAGTTTATCAATAACAAATACTTAAATCTGTACACAAGTTTTGTCCTAGTCAATCTTTATGGGTCTCCCACATCATTCTTCACCTGAAACGATTCATGCTATTGTTCATGAACAAGTTTGAAGTATACATGATTACATTAAAATGGCATCAGCATGGTATTCAGTTTAAAAAGTATAATTATCTTTCATCTCTGAGAAGGTATCAGAATTTTTTCACAATACATGTCCAGAAAAGCAGTGTACAATGTTAATGTAGAAGTGCCATTGGTCCTGAGTGAAGAAGCTGTCACTATATCCTTTATATTATAACACATGACTTCCCAACAGTGTTCAGGAAATTAAAAGGATTGATAGAAACTGTACATGCTAGTACAGCTGTATAGCAAAATGAACAAGAAAGAGTCCTTACAGCTTTTGAGAAGGCGATGCATTATCCTTTTGACATGGCTTTAACATCCTCTCAAGCTTTAAATGGACAACTTTGCTGTTATACAGCTAAAATAATATACTTAAAACAGTTAAACATATGTTATTGCATTTAATATACATTCAACGTGCAAATCAAAGCTGACATAAAAATTTAAATTCTATTATGTAAATATTTATTTACTTTATTGCTACTATATCATAATTTTGATCTTTTAACATGCACCATGTTTCATATTTCTAACACTTGACCCATTACTTGAGATATTTTTACACCAACCTTTTCGAACAAACATTGCAATTCTCGCATCATTAGTTATACTGCATTACTGCATTGCACGTTTGTAATTAAATCTAAAAAATAATGCCTTAAATTCCTTGATGTCAATTACTATTGTAGAAAGGCCTAACTCTCCCCAAAAGAGCTCTCATAAGGAGAGGGTTGCCCCATTATATATATAGTGTTAGAAGGCCCTTTAATTAAGCGATGTGGAACTTCAACAAGTATAACTTCAGCTATGAAAACCTATTGCTGAAACATTTTACAACCTAATATTACCTTATATTGCTGTATGAGCACCACTTTTCATGTCACAGCATTCATATATATCGTGCATGTCAACATTAATACTTCAGTGATTCTTAGCAATTAGTAATGTAGAAACTAGAAATTAAGGAAAATGATATGACAAGACATGAATCAAATAATTATTTCATTAATTTACAGAAGACATTGAATAAGATAAGCTTATAAGAACATATGAAAATTCCGGGAGTGGATCTGCTCAATTATGGGAGTGATAAAGTATGGTGAAGTATGAATCTCAACCATCCATTCTATTTTTAGTTTTGTTCCCAATGATGATGGTTGAAAGAATGGATGGTTGAGATTCATACTTCACCATACTTTATCATTCCCATAATTGAGCAGATCCACTCCCGAAAATTCCCCACTCTCCCCTCTAATATGCTTTTATCAAAATGACCTTCATCTTATTCACCTAACCACTTTGGTCTAACATGATTCACTATTCTGGTTGAATCAAACATTTGCATCATAGACAAGAACATTTGGCTAAAAAACACAAAATCTAATTGAACTTTTGTCACTTGGTAAAAACCTAGGTAAACTTTGAAAATTAATGAAAGACCTTCTAAATTTTGATTTTATCGACTATTTTTGTTAGGAATTTCATTCAATTTTTATGATTACTGTTACATTTTATATTGATCCAAACTTAAAATTAACTTTTGTTGTAATTAGTAGTACCAAAAACTAAGAAAATCTTGATTTTTCCAAAAAGTTTTAACAAAAGGGGTTAATTACACAAAATCTAAAGTTTAGAAGGTATTTTATCACTTTTCAAAGTTCAAAGATTTTTTGCACAATGACTTAGATTCATAGGAATTTTATGCATTTTAGCCAAAAACTTTTTACCACCAACTTGTAAATTACACAACAGAAAGAAGACAATAGCAAAGAAAATAACTCCCCTATCAATGTCTTGATAGCTGATCTTTATTTCCCATAGGAAGTGATGAAGTTTTCTTATTAGACTGAGAAGGTGATTCCCGCCAATCCGTGTCGGTTTTAAGATTTACCACACTGTCTTCTGGGCAGGGCTTGTTTAGGCCATCTGACTTAGAAGAACCTTGTGAGTACCCCCTGTCCTGAGGTACAAACCGTAGCAAAAACCTATGTATCATCTCATAACTGGTGAATGTAATTACAGCAGATGGAGTTGTTCTAAGCAAATTCGTGGCACAACCACGATACAGGCCAGGAAGGCCTTCCTTTTGGAACACCTTCCTAGTACAATCAACAACCCCTGCATACTGGACTCCGACATTTTTGGCATGGCCTTGTTCCTGTAGCCTTGAACGTATCACCTAGGAAGGTGAAATTTTAACCGTCAACAATATTAAGAAATTTCAAAAATATGAAACTAATACAAAAGGATGCACATCCAGGAATTCTTTTTTTACATCAACAATTACCTCATGTGGATAAGTCATCACAGAGGCAATTACTTTTGAAATTGATGATGCAATGGCAACTTTTCCAGGGCGTAGCTTGTCGACCGTTGTATTATCTGAAATATTTGAAGTTTTCATTTGATGAGCAACACCAACACTTGAGATAGCAGAGAAAGATTCATTTGTTATCAGCAGAGCTGAACATATAAAAAAATTGCTGCTACCAAGTTTACCCTTTTTTGCCATGTATGACTTGATCTTTTCGTATGCTGGGAACTGAATTGCAACATGACTTATGCCAGCCAAGGAGGGCAAAATGCCACTGTTACACAGGAACAAAATATCACTAACTCAATAGAAAGAGATAGACCTAGGCCATCCATCCATGTTATAATTTATTATTTTTTCTCAAACTGCTAATTTTGTTATCTGCACAAGTTACCATCAATACTGCTTGTTTTTTTTTCCAACAAACTAAGAGAAATTATGTTTAAGTACTTAGGTACTAGAATTACTTGAGATTGTGCCCATTTTTAGTTGCCTAAATGCTTAACATTTAATTTATATTTCTTATCAAGTCCACTAGTTTTCTTACTGAACGCTACAGCAGATTTTGGCTACACAACTGGCTGATAGGACTCACTCTTAACAATGGAAATCTCTTTATTCTTTTTCCTGGCAAAAGCAAGTATTGGTAAGGTCACGATCACATGTAGAGAAACAAGTAGTGTAATCTTAATTACGTTAATTAAAGAGCCAATTGTTTACTTGTTTTGTACTCTAACCCATAAAAAAATAAAAAATAAGGCATAATGACCTCAACTTTGAATTAAAATCTTCTCACCGTTTTGAACACAGTTAACAGGCAAGTGGATCTACAATTCACTGGCAAAAGCGTAATGCAGAGAAAATTACTACACATCCAATTCACCCATATAAAAAGGACACAAGTCATAGTTTTACCCGTTTAAATTTCATAAAGCCTTTCCTAGAATCATCAATCAAATTACTACAGCTAATTAACTTACCTATATAGCCCTCGTATGCCTTCCTCGTGTGTAATCCTCATCAAAGCAGAAAGAATGCCTTCGTAAGGAACAACACCAGGCCTCATTCCCTGGGTCTAATGTTTATACAAAATAGAAATGAATTAATGTCCAAAGTAACAATAAAGCTAACCATAAATTATATGATATAGTAAGGAACCTTGAAAACAATATTAGCTAAATGGGAGTAAAACTTTAACTTCGTTTCAAATAAAAAGACATAGGCAAAGTGAAGAAAAGAGAAAAGAGAAAAATGAAAATGTTTCCATTACCAACGATTATTTATATCAAATATATATTGACATAATAGCATGTAGAAATGAAAATATGGATTAAAAGTTTAAGAACGTTAATGGACACTTTCATTGAAACAGGAGGAGGTCCAAATACGGATACATATGTGTCCTAAGTCTCTGCTTAAACTTATGTCATCAAAGAGTTAAAGCTCAAAATAATTCCTAAGGTTGTTAAAGTCAGTTGGATAAGTAGATATATCAGGTCTAAGAAATTTGAAACTACATCAAAAGAAATAAGATAAAGATCCATCTGCACGCATGAAATATTTGAGAAACTTTTATTACAAACTGGAGGATTACGGACATGGGATCATAGGAAAAAAAATTAAAAAAAAATAAACAAATGACAGATTATTTGTTGAATAAAATTTCAAGCAAAACAAGGGCCTACTTGGAGTCTAGTCTTAACAACCCACAATGGATTTGTAGAAATTGCTGTTGCTGCCCCAGCACCAGCAGCAGCTACCATATTTTCAATAGTGGTTAGTTGGTTGCAACCATCTGCTACAATGTCACCAACAAAGAAAACTATAAGTTTAATGCATGAAATTTCAACTTGGGCTCAGAAGCAGCTGAAATTGAAAGAGGTCAGGTAATACATTATCGAAAATATAAAAACTCAAGAACACCAAGCACATATGTTTAGTATTTAAATAAGGTATAATATTTACCGTGTGATCGAAGAAGGCACTTTAGTTGATCATAAACGGTGAAGTACACCTATAAATGAAAAATAAATAGTTTTGTCACTTGGACATATATAAAGAACAATTATTACATTTTACAAGCCCACAATTAAACAATATAGGCAAGACTGTTCATATTCTAATATATTAAATAGTTACCCCAGAATTATAACAAAAACTTTTGAAAATAATCATTACATAAAAAGTGCATAAAAGTAAAATAGTTTTATCAATTTGTCCTTTACTGAGAAAAACATTGGATCTTTTTCATTTTCCATAATAAATAAATTAGCTATGAATTATAGCACAAAGATGTAATTAGAAAGCAACAAGAAGAGAAACGCACAGCCCAATTTGGAAGTAATGCTAGTATTGTCGGAGAAAGGCCACGGTACATGCCCCTGAACCCTTCAGTCTTTACTATATTTTGCAAGCCTGTGATGATGACACTACCTGAGAAAATAGAAAATGTTACGAGTTTCTTTTTATAAGTGCATGATAGAATCTATTGAAATTAGAACAGTACTGCCAGCTTATATCTTTGATACCTCTGATAGATCTCAAATGATCCAATAACAACCATAGAATATACAGTATTCAAATTTCAAGTTGACTACCCATAATCTCATACTTATTTCTCAAATAGAGAAAAAAAATTCCTTATCAAAGAAACTAAGATACCAGATTTACAAACTTATCTAAACCAAGACTACTTATTCTTGATAAATATTTAACAAGTGCAGCACAAGTTTCTATATTCAATTGAGCATTAAGTAAAGTGAACTAACTTAAAGAAAAAGAATGCTAGCATGCCTTTCTGCCCTGGAGGAAGGCCATGAACTTGTAGTCTTGTCTTGATTACATCCAATGGGCACACAAATGTAGCCGCTATTGCCCCTGCAAATGCAAGTGAACCAACCCTCAAGCAACAAATATGACACAACAAAACATTACAGCAAGCAAGGCAAAACTGTACCAAGAGACGCGAATCATTATTTGAAAAAGATGAAAGAGCAGAATTATTAGTTACATAACAGAAAAGTGATTAGCAGTTGGAGTAAAAAAAGGAGAAACTAGCACAAACCCAATAAAACTGAGATACCAATCAAAATGATATCAAGCAAGGAAAAATTGTATCAAAAGAGACAAATCATTCTTCAGGAAATGATTGAACAAAATTGGTGATGAAATGGCAGAAAAGTGACCAATAGCACTTGGGATCAAATGAAAAAATCAAACCTAAACTAACAACTGAGAAACCAAACAAAAAAATAGAAATCAAGGCAAAACTGTAGCCGGAGGTAGTAGTCATCATTCAGAAAATGGTATGACAGAACAGAATTACTATTGAGTATTGACTAGAAATTGGGGAAAAGAAAAAGAGAGAAATTGAACAAATTAAAATGAAAACCAATAAAACTGAGCTCAAATTATACAAGAGGCAAAAGCAGAAAAGCCTACCAGCAGCGGCACCGGCACCAGCGTTGCAGATAATATCCCTGGGGCTTTGACTACCACCATGAGATTTTCCATTGCCACTCATATTAACGATACCCAAATAACACAAAAATTCCTAATTAAGGAAGCGAAAGCAATCCCTTGTTGCTCCTTGAAGGAAGAAAAACCGAACTCTCATGGCTCGTCTTCACAGAGTCGTTACTTTTATACCAACCCCACAACTACTGGTTAGTAAAATATCGAAGAAGGAGAATGAATTGAAGTTAGAGTCAGCGTGTCCGAAGGGGTTTAAGCGGCGAATTGGTCTAAGGGAGAAAAGGGAGCGTTTACAAGAGCATTTGGAATGAGAAAACCACGAAATCCGCGAGAATTGTAAGAGATGAAAGACGCTACGAAATTGTTCGAATCTTTCGATTCTCCTTCTTCTTCTTCTTCTCTCTTTTATTCAGAGTACCCGATGCCAAAAGGTGGAGAATTTAGAGCTCTCTCTATGCTAGAGCAGGTGTCGCAGTATGGAAAATTCGTGGGCCTTTTCGTTTGGTGAAAACTAGCTCGGCACATTTTTCATTTTTGGCATTTTCGTTTATGCGTGGTGACTCGTGAGAGATGAGAGCAATGGGGTAAGGCGGTTTATACTATTTTTGGCAATTCCAGAGCTTTTCAAGTTTTCATGTTCTACCATCAATGGATGAGAACGAAGTAATGAATAATAATTAACGAGCCTTCTATTACGAATTAATAATAGGGAATCAATATTAGATATAGTGACCTTATAACTTGTTTATCGATTTATCGTATTAACATGTTCTAGGGAATATATTTTGACCTTAGAATTTAATAATAATTAATATCCATATTGATTATTATTATTATTTGATGACCTTATTTAGGCCGAATCCAACAGGCTTTTATGTGTCTACTCAAGCCTAACTTAGGCCATTTTTTAAACATTTTATACATTTAAATTAGGTTTTTGTTTGTTTTGTACAATTTTTAATTTGTGTATATTAATAAAAAAATATTTTATGTAAGTTTAATAAATTTTATACAATTAAAATGATTTTTTACTTTTTTATCAATAAAATGCCAATTTAATTAAAATACATTGATCTTTTATATACTTTTTAATGTACAATTAATAAAAATAATATTACATATAAATAATAAAAAATAAAAATGTTTTAAGCTGAACTGAATCCAAAAATATGAAACTTAAAACTCGTTATAACTTATAACTTAGCTTCAAACCTAGTCCAGCTTTTTTAAAAAATAGACTTTGTGAGACTGAATTGGTTGGGACAACCCTTTTTTTTTAACACTCCTAGTGCGTAAGTAGCTCTGGCTAGTGTAAATTTTGTTAGTCTAATCAAATTGCCAAATACTCAAAGATACAATTGTATTGTGTATACGTGATACGTGCGCCAAGCCATGCTTGAGTTTCCATTTTGCTTAATGATAGCCATATATACAATCTCAGGTCACTTTCAAAAATAGCTTGCAAATTCCAAAAGGCATTATGTTTTCTTCCCAACTACCTCCNAATTGCCAAATACTCAAAGATACAATTGTATTGTGTATACGTGATACGTGCGCCAAGCCATGCTTGAGTTTCCATTTTGCAACATGCCATGTTGCTTAATGATAGCCATATATACAATCTCAGGTCACTTTCAAAAATAGCTTGCAAATTCCAAAAGGCATTATGTTTTCTTCCCAACTACCTCCATTTTGATTAGGGTAAATTGGAGTTTGATATTCTGTGATTAGGGGCGGTTCCACTTTGGTACCCTGAAAAAAAAATTTTTTGCAGTTTGGTGCCCTATGATTTGCTTCGTTACCACTTTGGTACCCTGTGATTATTTTCTGTTAGGATTTAACGGCAAATTGGATGGTGACCACGTTAAAATGTCAAAAATTTCCCAACAAGTCCTCTCTTATGAGTTTAAGTCCTTTCCCTTTACTAAAAGGGATCAAAACACAAAGAATTAATTATAAAAGGGTCTTTAGAATTCTAATATTATAGAATTTTCTCCTTTTCATAAGATTTCTTTTGAAGAGGTCCTGATTTAATTACACTTTAATCTCAAAAGTTTATGATCTTTATCAAAATAGTCCTTAGAACTTCAAAAGACAAATGAGCATCTATGATTTATCAAAAAATCCCCATATTCAACTACCAGGAACTAAAATTTTCATTCAAGTACACTACAAACAAATCAAAACCCCCAAATTTTTTCAAAATCAAGCCTCACAAAATAAAAACCCTCTCAAAAAAAGGCAACATTTAGACCATCACCGGCTGAACTTTCCTCTTGCATTATGCTATTTGGTAAAGAAAAAAAAAACAAATTCAAAAAAGAAACTACTATCATAAATATCATGGGAGTGTATGTTGCAATTTACAAATGCCTCCAAAATTCATAGTGTAGCAGCTCGAAATAAAGTGGAAGACGAAATTGCGCATAATCTTACATTACCTGTAAATGCAAATGCAATGGGCAAGCTTATCAAACGCTCAAATAAAATACATGAAAAAAAAAGGCTTGAGGACTAAAATAAAATTTATCTTATAATTCAAAGGACAAAATAAAANACCACAAACTGCAATTTATCCTTTTGATTATAACGAAGGTTCAATACCATCCATGTTCTCACAAAATGCTTATTAATGCTTATTGCTCGCTTCAATGTCACCTTTTCAATTTGTACAATATCATAGCTAGCATCTAGCCACCCACATGTATATAGAATTATCAATTAATACGCTTCCATCCGTCAACAAGTAGCTAAGTTTATATAGTTCAAACTTTTATGAAAGAAATTGGATTTACCTAAAGTACTCTTGTATAATTGTTTCAATAAACAATAATAGAATATAGTTGTCTCATTAATGTTAATATGTTATATAGTAACCGCCAAAGACATTATCGTAATATACCATAGTATTTTGTGGAATTTATGCTTTTTCTTTCTACATATTGTTATTGTTTTTTCTTATATATAAATCAAGGATATCCACTTTTAGAAATAGTAACTAATTTTTTTAGTGTAGGTTTTCTATTTAAAGATAAATGGTTGATTACAGAATATTTTTTATACTCAAAGGTGGAGTTCGAACTCTCATATAAATAAAGAGATCAAGTGAGAAATCACTAAACCACACTTATACAATTTTTTATATTTTTTATTTCTTTAAAATGCGCTAAAAAATACAGAAGATGAAAACGGAGAAGATAGATTGATAATTATTTATAAAACAGTAACTATTTTGATAAATATTAAATAATTGAGATAGATTAATAATTTAATATTTACATTAACATATATTAAATAATATATTCAGTGAGTAGCAACTTACAACTGGCAAAGCTGCCTAGCAAGTAGCAATTTTGTTTCTCACAGAAACACATGCATGTAACCAACAAACCCCTCAGCATGTACACGTGTCAGTTTCATTTTACACCAACTCAGTATTTTTGTATCTTTCTTACCCTTGTGGTCCCTCCTCTTCTTTATCTTCATATCTTCCCGAGAAAAAAAAAAAAAAAAAACAAATTGTTCTTTTCCTTCCCTTGGATCCATTTCATTTTCTATCGAATAACTAACAAATTCACTTCCGTTGTTTAACGGAAGATGCTCTCCTACAGGTAATTAATTCATCTCGCTTTCCCCACTCAACTGTTAATTTTCCACCTTCTTCTTTGTCGTGGGTCACTCCTTTCTCACTGTAAATTTTCTCGGATAGAAAATTGGGTATAAGCCCTTTCCTCGAGAAGAAGGAATCAGAGATAAAAAGTTTAGATACCACCTTTTAACAACAACAGAATATGGATTATGGAATTTGTTTCTTTTTTTGTTTGGGACTGTAGTTTTATAGTCAGCAAAGCCACTTTCTCTAATTTCTTTTGCCTCAAAATGTATGGATATATGGAAGCTAGCTAGCTTGATAGATAATTAGATATATACTCAGTTCCCACGGCATGTGCTTTGTTGCTCTACTTTCTGGTCGAGAAATCGAACACATCATTTAAATATTCATTATGCCTAATGCTTGGTGGGGAAAATTATTCTCAAGCTGACCTGGGTTGGTCCTCAAATATAATTTTTTTATTAATTGCCTTGTTATTTTCCCAATTTTCTTAATCCTTAATCCATCTGTCTTCAGAAATTGGTATTTTAATTCAAGATTCTGGGTTTTACAGTTCATACCTTGTCATCAATGCGCGTATCGTATCTGAGTTGATATTTTTTCTTCTTCTCTGTATTATTATTTTCTTAGTATCGCAGTCAGATCTGCATCTGGTTCGCGGGGGCAAGCAGGCAGACATTCTAGCGGGTAATTCAGTCGCATTAATTCTTCTGCTTGGAATTTTCTTTTTCTATGTTTGGCTGCTGAGAAAATCATGAGACAATCTTCAAGCTTCCCCCTTATCAAAAATTGATTCTTGCTCCATGTCTTGAAAGTTGAAGCAAAATTAGTTCGGTGATACAAATTGTACTCATAATACTATGCATCATCTGTTTGGTTTGTCTTTTATCTAATCATTACTGGAGATTGGTTGTTAATTGCTAGATCCTAGCTTGAACAGCTTTGTTCATGAATTGTGATGATTGCAGATCTAGTTGGATAAAGTTGATCTGAACCCAGTTTCAATTCTGTGTTTTCCAGCTGAAGGACAGTATATTTCTAAATATGCTGTGTGAAAGAGAGTTTGATAAATTTTGAGTCATTGTGTCCGAGAGAAAGGTGGTGACAGCAGTCTAGATATGGCGTCTGGTGGAGGGAGGCGTCATCATCATAATATGGTGCCACTTGCTGCATTGATAAGTAGAGAGATAAAGAATGAGAAGATGGAGAAACCCACAGTGAGGTACGGCCATGCTGCTCAGTCCAAGAAAGGGGAGGATTACTTTCTAATAAAGACCGACTGTCAACGAGTACCTGGAAATTCTTCATCGGCCTTTTCTGTATATGCGGTATTTTTGCCTTTTTCTATGTTGTGTTGTGCTTGTTCCACTTTAAATGGACGCCATAGCTTAAGATAGTAGTTTTGATTGTGTCTAATACTCTGCAATTCTTCTCTGGAGTTCTTCTTTGCAGTCTTTTATTAATTCTTAAAAATGTAACTCCCTACACTGGTTGGCAGTAATTAAACAATGATAGTATATTGATTATACCGCAGAGGATGCACTGATGTTTTGATTTGTGTACCAGAATGAGTTTTCTTAAGAGAGAAATGCATGATCCTTTGTGATGGTCACTGATGTATTTTGAAACCACAGATCTTTGACGGGCACAATGGAAATGCTGCAGCCATTTTCAGTAGGGAAAATTTGTTAAATCACATTTTGGGTGCTATTCCTCGAGGAATTGGAAGAGAGGAGTGGCTTCAAGTGTTACCTCGGGCATTGGTTGCGGGGTTTGTGAAGACTGACAAGGAATTTCAGAGCCGAGGTGTGGACTCTGGCCTTTATTCTTCTTCAAATTTCTTTTGGTGGTGGAGGGAAAGGAAATATGGAACAGGAGGACTGGGATTTGGACCTTTACTCTTAACTGATTTTGTGTCCTTATCTGGCTTTGTCCAGGAGAAACTTCTGGAACTACAGCCACATTTGTGATTGTTGATAGATGGACTGTGACAGTTGCATCGGTAGGCGATTCCCGTTGTATACTGGACACACAAGGTGGCCCAGTGACCACCTTAACTGTTGATCACAGACTTGAAGAGAACATTGAAGAGTATGATTATATCTCTAATGCACACAACAAAAAAATCCTTTTTCTACTTGAAGATTTTTATCATTTGCATTTTGTTAAATGCAGGAGAGAACGTGTAACTGCAAGTGGCGGTGAAGTTGGGAGGCTTAGCATTTTTGGTGGTGCTGAGGTGAGCATATAATTATATCTTAATATCACCTTTTCTTTTCTTGAAATTATAGAAACAGAAACTCATATCTTATTTAAGGACTGCCCATGTTGTGCATCCTCTTATTATCATTTTGAATGTAGTGTGTTTCTAAATAATTGCAGATCGGTCCCCTTCGTTGTTGGCCCGGGGGTCTATGCCTTTCAAGGTCAATAGGTGACATGGATGTCGGGGAGTTTATAGTTCCAATACCATATGTCAAACAAGTGAAGGTATTGCTGTTTTGAGATAATAGATAACCTATGCATTCTGTGAGATCAGTCAGTTTGAAACCTCACATTGTTCATATATTATTAAAGCTATCAAATGCTGGTGGGAGGCTTATAATTGCTTCTGATGGCATCTGGGATGCTCTATCCTCAGAAGTGGCTGCAAAATCGTGTCGGGGTTTGCCTGCTGAACTTGCTGCTAGGCAGGTTGTGAAGGTAACACCAATTACTGAAGCATATATGATGCTATTGCTAATTCGATCATGTCAATACACACATATTGGCCTGAGGTTTGAGATAGATTCATGTCAAACATATTTGAGATTTGTGCTCATATATGCTTAAATCGCTGCTATTCCCTTCTTATTCTTTCAGGAGGCACTGAGAACAAGAGGTTTAAAGGACGATACAACTTGCATAGTAGTTGACATAATTCCTCCTGATAACATATCACCGCCACCACCTCCACCTAAAAAGCAGAACAAGTTGAGAGCTCTGTTATTCAGGAAGAGATCTCATGATTCTGCTTGTAAACTGGCAAAGAAGCTTTCAGCTGTTAATATAGTAGAGGAACTTTTTGAAGAAGGATCTGCTATGCTTGCTGAAAGGTAATCTCAATCTGCTTGAGGCAAAAGTTTTCTATCTAAGAATCTCATTTCAGTGACTTGCATATTATGTACCTAAATTCATCCATGTTTCCCAGCAGATTCATTCCACCATAGAAGCATCTACCATATTAGTCCATGTTTCCTCCAAAATTCATAGAACTCATTATTAAACTTTTCATCGAGTTTCGCTTACCAGCTAAGCTTTTGAGGGGAACACCCAATGCTTGATAGTTGAAGTGGCTTGTGCAAGCAAGTCAATGTTAGAATATGTTTGTATGATTTAGTTTTGGACAAGGCTGAGCAATCAAAGAGACTTTTACTGTATACAGTTTCACTGCTAAGATGATTTCATAAACAGACCAAATTTTTATTAGAATTCTTAAATCTTTGCTATATATACAGAAACTTTTTGTACAACCCTATGAAGAAAGATTATCAGTAAGTAGAAGAAGATATTAGGGACCTTGTATAAGTTTTTTTTCCATTAACTAACACTCTGGCATGCAGACTAGGAAGCGACAACAGTTCAGGGCAATCAACAAGTGGGATATTTATGTGTGCTGTGTGTCAAGCAGATCTTGGTTCAAGTGAAGGGATCTCAGTTCATGCAGGATCCATCTTCTCCACTTCATCTAAGCCATGGCAAGGCCCTTTTCTTTGTGCTGATTGTCGCAATAAGAAGGACGCCATGGAAGGCAAGCGTCCTAGTGGGATTCAAGTCTCTTAGATTTTTCTCTTTTCTTCTTCTCCAACCACCACCATCTCCTATTCTTTATCTCATCTTTCTAATTTATCTTTCTTTCATTATTATGACTTTTATAGGTCATGTAATGCAATTGCTTGAATTGAATCCCACTCTGATGCTACACTCACAGATGAATATGTAGGGAATATCCACTAATAGTGTAACATGGGCATTGCTTCTAATTTGGGCCCAAATTATTATATATATTTTTTCTATAAGACACACGCAATAAAACTATTTGTCAAAAAAAGGGGCTAAAATAAGTAATTTTTTTTATGTCATTGTATAAAAAATTCTTTTGAATTTTAAAAAATGACAAATATTTCATAAACTTTAGATTCATAAACGTGTAAAAGATTCATTTTATTAGTATTTTATTAAAATGAATTAAGTTTCTATTGTAATTTTGCTTTTATTGTATTTTTCATTGATCCAAATTTAAAATGAATTATTATTGTGATTTTATTGTGGCAACACTTTGTTATTTTATTGTGGCAATCAGGATAATAATTACTGATATAATTTCAGTAACAATTGTTTTAACTTTTGCAGCAGTTTTGACTGCTGCTATTTCCCTTTTTCTTTTATAGGGAATTCATCTCCATCTTTATTCCAGTAACTAAACTACATGAATTGCTAACTACAAGAAGTTGAAACTATTCTCATCCATCTAAGAGTTGAAAACGTTTTAGATTTCAAAAGGAAAATAATAAATAATAAGATCTAAGACTAATTTCAATCACTTATCAACAGTAAGTTTAAGAAATATATATATATATATATATGAAAAAACATTAATACAACTCTTTAAAATCTATCAAATAATAGCCATGATGTTATGATTGAGATTTTACTTAAGATCGTAAAAGATACAAGATAGATTAAATTAAACTATTAAATCGAGAATGATAACATCTTATAACTTAAGATAAATATGTATCATCATAAAAAATATTTTAAACATCTAAATGCAAAAGGCATTCATAAAAACAAACAATTAGCACCTAAACATAAAAAATTAAATATATATATATATATATCTAAATATTAGTTTATCTATATAATAACTATCATCTTGCATAGCACCATTTGATTTATCAATTCTTACATATTAATCATTCTTCACTTGCTGAACTTTAAATACTTCATCATCCCCTCTTTTAAATTTACCCTTGTCTTCACCTTCCATTAATTATAAGAAAAGAAATACCTTCTAAATTAAACTCAAACTCTTTTATTGAGCCACCAAGCTCCAATGTGTTGGATTTTAAAATGCAAGCAAGTGGGTCTTTGGCTAATGGGCAATTATTCATTTTGATTCAGCATGCGTAGGTCTCTTGCCATTTAAGACTAGAATTTGGAAAAGGCATCATGTCTAAAGCTCCATATTTGTTGAAATTAAAAATTCGGATTCAAATTTAAGAGATGGCATGGATGATTGCTCAATGTTGATACCCTATTTGACTATTTCTCTTACATTTGGGGCCTCCAATTGTAGAAGAAGATGAAAATGAATGCAAGTTACATGTTGAGTTTGAAATGTTAAAGATGAGGTGGCACTACAAGAGCCATGAGATAGAATGGACGGATGAGATTTTGAACAGCAGAGAACAGCATAATTTTGGAACAGCAGAGGATATGTTGCCTTATTTTTTTTGGTTAACTGTTGCCTTATTTTTGTGCTGTCAAAAAATTGTGTTTACTGGCAATTATTTCAATTCTATAACAACAATTTTTGGTTAACTGGCAGTCGATATATTTATCACTATAACTTATTTTTTATGGGAATATACCACAATTTGTTATTTTACGGCTGATATGATTTTAGTAACAACTTTAAAAACCCTGGCCAACGACTGCTACTATAACCTTTTCTATTAGAGTTTATATACAGAATTGATAGAATGAATTCAACGAAAACTAACTAACTAACCAAGGGTAAAAATGTAAAATACTTACAACAGAAATTCAATCTAATTAATGAAGACTTACTAATATGTACAGCTGGAATAACAGAAAACTAATCACATAGCCTATTCCTTCACCAAATTCCATATTTTCAGTCTTAAATAATAAAATTTAAAGACTTAAAAACTATTTTTTATAACAAAATGACATATATTTAATAAAAGCCAAGCGGCACTTACAAATCATCAGAGACTTCAAGACTAATAAATCAGAAGAATACATTGTAAATCTTATTGAACTAGAGGTCAAATTAGACTCATACAATGTTTTTATAAGGAACACTGAATCCTATCAGACTGAAATCCTGAGGATAAAAAGTACCACTAAATGTGTTGTCTAACAAGAAGTTTTTAAATTCTAGTTTGAGGACACTTCTGCTTCTTTGAATGAGTTTTTAAATTCTCGTCGTTGCATGAATCTTCGGTTGAGTTTTTACGTTTCTTGGTGCATCCTTCATCTGCGTTGTCATTATGAATTTGTAATGCATCATAATGACCATATTTGTGATATAAAACTGTTATAGGATCATATTCATATTCTTGGCCGTATTCTGCGATAGATTTCAGGTCGTCGCCTTCATCTATATATACTGTTATTGGCATCCTGAAAATTAAAATATCTTCCATAAATTGATCATAGTTCATATTAATAAGAATTAATTAATACTTATTGAAAAGATTTAAAACCACTTACTCCAATATATGTGAAGCCATCAACAATTCTACCTCTCCTCCCCACGCATGCGTCTCTTTTATTTTTGAAACGTATGCATCGTAATCACCTTCAATGATCCTGCACATATTCAATAGTTATATGTTATTTTTAAAAAATAAATAAATAAAATATTAACTAGAGGTGTTCAAAACTGATTACTTGTAAATTGATTGGATAATAATATCTTAAACCTATTCAAATTTATTGGATAATTGAATGGAATTGACTGTCATTCAAATCAAATCATTTAATTAAATTGATATAATTTAAAAATATTATAATATTAAATATACATGTCAAAACTACTTTCAATAATATGCACATGTTTAATAATTATAAGCTAATTTCTTAAAATTTTAAAAGAAAAAATATTAAGGATAAAAAAACTGTAAAAAAATTAGACTTCAAATATTTAGGGCCTGATTGGTTTAAGAAAATGTTTCCTGTTTTCATTTTCTGTTTCCATTTCTGGAATTCTATTTTCATTTCAAAATTTTCAATATTTAAGAAATATGTTTGTTTTATAAAGTTAAAAAATCGTTTTCATTCATATTTAAATTATGTTAACTTGAATAACACTAATTTTTATATGTTTTTAAGTTTGATTATAGCTAAATGATGATATTAACATGATTAAATAGTTTACTTTTGTGTAATGTTGCAAAATATCATAAGTTTGTTTTTGGAAATACTGGAAACGTCTTTTTGACGTTTCCTGTTTTCAGCCTNCGGGCTTGGGTTTAAAAAATTTGGCCCGTTTAAAAACGGGCCTAAACGGCCCGGCCCGTTTAGCCCGTGGCCCGTAACGGGCCGGGCCGGGCCGGCCCGTTTAACAGTGCTAGATGCAAGTGTTACTCCAACAAGTCAAATATAAATCCAATTTGAATTGGACATCAATCGGCCCATTAAACTCATGAAGTGATTGAAGTTTAAACTTGCTCTATTGTATTCTTTCTTCATCTTCCTCTTGTTCGGCGAAAATACAGAGTAATCAAGAGAAAGAAAAATTATCAAAATTCAGCATTAACCAAAAAGTGAAATACACAATCAAAATTCTATATCCAAGTAAGCAGAGTAATGCATAAAATTCCCCAAATCAATCAATGAATCATAGAGATTTTAAAGATAATAATCGTTTCTGAGGTTAGATTGAGAGTGAGCACACTTGGGACAGAAATGGAATTCCAGGTATTTCAATTTCTCTTGATTTTCAAACATCAATTTCAGATCTGTACCACACTGGTTTCTGAATTCTCCCAATTTTCAGATCCCAAGCAAAATTAACAGAGCAAAATTATAATATGGTGCGACAATGAAGAAATCAGGAAGTGTGAGAAGCAGAGAGGGAAGCGACGGAAATGAAGGTTGAAGAACCAGAAGTTGCAGACGAAGACGAAGAGGAAGACGAAACTCTGGTGTCAGGAGGAAGAGGGTAAGCGAGTCAGCGGCTAGTGTCGGGTAGTTTGCCACGGAGAGGAAAGCGAGATAGCGCAAGGGAGATCTAGTTGGGTAGTTTGTGGGTAGTCTATGAGAGTATGAGTATTGATCCGGCTACTTGATTAATTTGGGTATTAGTGAGTAGGTTCATAGTCTTTTTTATTATCTCATGAATATTATTTTATAGGTTTGGGCCTAAGTAGCCCATGGATTACTTAGATCGATGAGTAGATCTAGTTACAAGTGATTCTTGGGGATGAATCTTTGGGCCCAAAGATTCATCCCCGAGATTAATTACCATTATAGAGATATTTCAAAAACAAATATACCTTAGCTCGTATTAACGAAGTTCAAAGATTATCATCTAAGAATTATCATTAGAGGTGATTCATCTCCCAAGATTAATTATCTTTATAGAGATATCTTAAAAATAACCATACCTTAGCTCTTAAATTATCGGCTAACTTTGTTTGAAGAGGTTCGGGAGGAGAAAAATTATAATGCCTCAAATAAGCTCCATAGATGACTGATCGAAATAAGCATCTTCCATCTCCCTTCATCTCTGTATTCAAATATTGAAACGATAACTACAAATTAACTCGTTAATCTTATAAGTTCACAGATATAAATATATGATTTATACTTACCGATGCAGGTGAATGTTTTCTCAATGCCCATTTTTTGTATTTGCTGAAGAAGTCCTTAACGAGAGAGAGAATGTGAGAGAGTGGCTTGGAAATTCCTTTTGATTTGAGAGACGTGAGTGAAACTCAAATGTAAATCTAGAGTATAAATTTGTTTAAAAATCTAGAGTATAAATTTGTTTAAATTTTAAATTTTAAATCTAGAGTATAAATTTTAAATCTAGATTTAAATTTTTCTTGATATTTAAAGTGCTTTATGAAATCTGTTTAATAGAAGAAAAATTTAAATCTAGAGTATAAATTTGTTTAAATTTTAAAATATCTTAAATCGTTTTTTATTTCTCAAATATCTTTTATTATTTTTCAATCNTATTTAACATTTAAGCACACATTGTTGGATTATTTCTATCAAATGATCTTGATTGTGGATTAGCACTAATCATATGTCTTAATTTATAATATAATATGTATATATTAAGGTATCAATTTCTTATGGAGCACTACTTAAATAAATCTGATCATATTCTATAAGTACAATACAATTATTTTGTNATTTTGTCATAGGTCAGTTTAATTAATCTATTGAAGAAAGAAATCCAACTTGTTATCCATTAAGAAAAAAACTAATAACTACTCTATCATATTAATCTTTTTTCTTTTTGTAACAAACGATCTCAAAAGAGTCAAAGAATATTAATCTCATTATTTCACCATTGAAATAACCCCTTATTTTATCAATATGTATATTGAAATTATCTTTTATGTTACATTATATAATAAATTATCTTTTATGTTACATTATCATTATTTCTTTTTTTGTCTTTCTCCCTTCCTCCTCTTCATCTTGTTAGCTTTCATCCTCTTCGTCTCCTTCCTCTACCCTTGAAACTTCCTCTTCCTCTTCATGTTCCCTTCACAACCTAAACTGTCTAATGAGGCCATTACCGCCGGTGAGTTTATTTGACATCCACCCACCAATTTCAACTTCTTATTTTTAATTCATTCATAATTAAACAAAATAAAAAACAAATCTCTACTTTCTCCTTTGTTCTATTAATCTCAACATGAGCCTAGAGAGTGAGATTACTGACTCCCACAATTCCAGCAACAAGACAATTTAAAGTCCCCACTCTTTTATTTTTCACTTCTTTTTTTCCTTTCTTTCATTTCCCATTCTTCCTCTAAAATCAATTTCTGTTTAACTTCTTCTTCTTCGTTCATTCATTAAACTTTAATTCATTCATTCCATCTCTTAATTCCCTCCATAACTTATCTTCAATTCATCTCCTTCAACCCTCTCTTTCTCTCTTTCTTTGAATCAAATCCACCATTTCTTCCCTCCTCTCTACTTTCTCCATCAACGCGTCGACTGAAACCATACACGGAGGCAGCAATATCAGCGGCGGCCGTGCCCATTGCAAGATTCTAGTTATTCTTAATTGCAATATGCCATTTTGTTCTGCATATAAGGCTTCAATAATTTGATATGCTAAAATCTGGTCGCTACTCTGACATTTCCTTCAAACTTTGTTATTCTGATACCCCCAAATGCAGAGTCATCCTATCATTGAGGGGCTTAAAATATAAGTGCAGTTTTTCTTTCTTTTTAACTGAAGTCCCAACATCATTTTTAAGTTTGACTATTGATTGTGGTTTCATGTTTTACTCTAAACTCCTCTCTAAATAAATTTCACATGTTAAAAATTTTCTGATGTCTTTCAACATTTGTAGCCTCTAAAAGTTTAACTCAAGTCAATGAGTCATTACAATTAGCCGCCCTTCCACTTTCACAGTCTTCTACATAGTTTCAAGTCAACTGGCGTGTAAAGTGGTTCAAGAGTTTGGGGGAAGAAAGTTCACACATTACTCACACAAACTTCTTTTGCATTAAAGAATTAGGTTCCTTTTGGAGTTCATTGAAATATTTGCCTTTTTTTTGTTAATTTCTCATAAAGTGCGGAATTTTGCATTGAGATGGCTCCAGTTTTTGTGCTCTGTTTATTTTTGTATACTCACCTTGCATTTCTTCTCTCAGCTGGTTATGGAACTGAGAACCATGATAAGTGTCCATCATCGTTTGATTGTGGAGATCTTGGGACCATCCACTATCCTTTTACCAGGGCAGAAAAGCAGGACTGTGGCTTAATTGCCATACAAGGTTGTGAAGATGATAATCCATCTTCATCGAAAACGATTCAACTCGAGAAGAATGGAAAGTCATCATTCTCAGTTACAAGCATACTTCAGCCAGATAATACAAATACAAGCCTTCAGCAGATTACGAATTTTGACCAACAACTTCATGATCTTCTGCAATCCAATAAGTCTTGTGAAGCCTTCAACAATAATCTCACAATTCCCGCTAACTCCTTTGGTTTCTTTCGACATCAAATATAACATAACGCTGTACAGATGCGACCATAGCTTCAATGTTAGCACCCCCAATGGTTTTAATAAACATCACTGTCCTGACTTTGATATCTATCACTACAGAATTCTCTCTACTCCTACACATACCCAATTAAGCTCCTTCTCAAAATGTTCAGTTGTTGTGCTTCCGAAAAAGGATCTACCCGATACCGACGTTCTTCTATCATTCTTAACTGCTCAAATGACGCTTGATGTACAATTGTCTGATGATTGTGATGAGTGTTACAACCATAAAGGAGGCCTGTGTCGACTTGACAGAAACAGAAGTTTTTATTGCGAAGGTATGCTCAAAATGATGGGTTTCTTAAGTTTTTCAACATTCATGTCACCTCATAATAATTTCTGAGGATAAGTGAGATTATCTCTTGGATGAAGTAATATTATATGGTCCTTGACATGGATGCGCCAGCTGAGATATTATTTTTGGGTCTTTAATATACTATTTAGTGCTTCTTGCTTCTGAAGTAAAGTGAATTAATTTTCCCTGTTATCTGTTAAGTTGAATTTCCTTGCTGGCTTGTCTCATACTTTGTTAATTGCGTTTATTCACTTCAAATTATTTCTTCTTTTGTTTGCTGCTCCAGCTTCAGCCGTATCTTCGCCTCTAGGTCCACCTGCAGATCAGAAAAGTAAGGTTAAGCTGGCAATGGGACTTGGGATAGGTAATCACTGTAATGTATATATTTTAAAATTCATTTTCAGCTTATAGCCGTCGAATTTAATCAATTTGATGATTTCATTTTACCACCGATAAAATTAAAATATCTTCTTTCTCTAGCATTATATTTGGGATTTGGCCCTTTTATCCTTATAATTTATATTCCAGATTAGAATCTCTCATGTAATTAATAAGGAAGAAGCAGAACAAATAATCAGATTAGTCACTTCATTGAAAGCTCAAATTGTTATCATCTCAAGGGATATATAGTGCCTTAATATCTTTTCAATATTAATCCATCAAGTTTATGTTAGCAAATTTTCTATTTGGTGGACTCACATATTTTATATTTTATTTGTACATAATGGGCTATTAAATATTTATAATTAGTCTAATTAATTTATGGATCTCATTGTTATTATTTATGGACTAATTATGTTATTTTATGAGTCTGGGTTAAATAAATAAATAAAATGTGTAGAAACCATAAAGCCCAACCTTGTTGATGGGCCAAGGCTATTTGGGCTAGGTATCTCTAGGGTTGTGGTTCCCCAAAGTGGGATAGTTATATATAGGAGTTAGTCAGGAAAGTCAGACTAATTTTTAGAAACCTATTGTGTCACTCTCATATCCATCTTGTGAGAGGGTTTTGACAACTATCTAACACTTTGGAAGAATTCAACCCGCCTTCGTGCTGATTAGCGATGGATCAAGGTAGGTTCTTTATCTTTCTTTGTTTGTGATTAATTCTGGGGTTATCTTTGTTAAAGATCCAATTTTACAACCATTGATTTCGCTTCCGCGTTCAGTATTATATATTCTTATATATATCTTTAGTTGGTTGTAATTTTGGCCATCAGTTTATTCTTTTAAATAATCATGTAGGTTCATCAATCAGAGTTGTGATGCTGCTGTTCTTGGCTTGCTGCTTCAAAAGAAAGCTTTTCCCTGCTATATCAAACTTCTTCTACACAAAATATCATCCAAACCATCAAATGATTGAGGCCTTTCTAAAGCAACATGGGCATCTCTCTACGAGAAGGCACAGTTACACTAATATAATGAAAATCACTAGTTGCTTCAAAATGAAACTGGGCCAGGGAGGATATGGAAGTGTATATAAAGGGAAGCTACAAGATGGGCGTCTTGTTGCAGTGAAGGTACTGAGTGAACTAAAAGGCAGTGGCGAGGAATTCATTAATGAAGTTGCAAGTATTAGCAGAACATCTCATGTTAACATTGTGAACCTCTTGGGATTTTGTTTCCAAGGTTCAAAAAGAGCACTGTTTTATGAGTTTATGCCTAAGCCCTAATGGATCCCTTGAGAAGTTCATATATGAGGAGAATCCCAACATGGAAAATCGCCAATTGGATTGCAAAACTTTGTATGATATTGCAATTGGTGTTGCCAGAGGACTAGAGTACTTGCACAGAGGCTGCAATACTAGAATTTTGCATTTTGACATCAAACCTCATAACATACTACTTGATGAGGATTTCTGTCCCAAGATTTCAGATTTTGGACTTGCGAAATTGTGTCCGACGAAAGAGAGCATTGTGTCACTTACGGGTGCGAGAGGAACAGCAGGATATATTGCTCCTGAGGTGTTCTGTAGGAATTTTGGTGAAGTTTCTTACAAGTCAGACGTCTATAGCTATGGAATGATGGTTGTAGAAATGGTTGGGGGAAGAAGGAACATAAAGGTTGAAGTTGATTGTAGCAGTGAAATATATTTTCCACATTGGATTTATAAACGACTTGAATTAAATTAGGAACTAGGATTGAGGTGTATTAAAAATGAAATTGATAAAGAACTGATAAGAAAGATGACTTTGGTGAGCTTATGGTGCATACAAACAGATCCTTTAACTCGACCTACAACGAGTAAAGTGGTGGAGATGCTAGAAGGAAGCACAGAATCCTTGCAAGTACCACCCAAACCATATTTGTCTTCTCCTTCAAGATCTCCAGTTCATTACTCTTCTCAAACATGTGAGACTTTATAATAGTGTGATAACTTCTGTTTTTGTCTTCTAACCATGAAAATGTGAATCTTGGTCATCCCAATGTATTTTATATGGTTTGAGCAGTAGCAGGCATACGTTTTCAGTCATTTTATTTAGGTAAAAACCTCATGTCGGTCCTCAAATTATAAGGTGAGTTCCGTTTTTTTCTAAATTTTTTTTTATTCCATTTTAGTCCTAAAACTTTTCAATTTATTCCACCATTAGTCCAAAATATGATTTAGTTTAATTTCTGCCATTATTTCTGACCTAAAAAGTTAAGATTGACCATTTATCTCTTTTATGTGTCATAATATATAAGTGAGTAGGCAAAGGAAAAGAAAATTGTTCCTTCTTAATCACAAATTAGTTAGAAAATTTTTGTTTCTCTTCTTACCAATTCACTTATTAAGACAAATACACAAGAGAAAAATTGTTCAAATCAAGTGCTTACTTAAGAGATAACAGAAGAAACAAGATGAATCACATTTTATACTAATGGTGAAACAAATGAGAAAGTTTGAGGGAAAAAATGGAACTCTCCCTATAGTTTGAGGACAAAATAAGGTTTTGACCTTTTATTTATTTATATTTAAAAAAACTGTAATTTTCTTCTGGAGCTTTGAGAAATTCTGTTCCATTGAACATAGCTGTAAAGATTATTATCTTATTAGTTAAGATTTGAGATATCTTGTATAATCTTTTATGTGACTTGTATCTCAATTAGTTACCATATATTTTTGGATAAAATTCTTAGTGGCCAAGGAATTAAGTACTTGAGCCTATTGGGCTTAGGTTAAGTAGTCCTTGTAGATCTAGGGTTTGGGATGCCTATAAATAGACTAGTAGCTAATAGTGGAGAAAAAGACTTGAGAGGTGATTCATTCATTAGGTTATTGTATTCCCATATTCTTTATAGTGAAGTTCTTTGTTCTTGGGTGGATGTAGGTCACACTGACCGAACCACAGTAAATTGTTTGTGTTCGTTTGTGTTCATCTATTCTTCTTAATATTCCGCATTCTCATATACTTGTCTGATCTATGAATGTTGTTTAAGATTATGATCTTTACAAATCTTCCCCTTGACTTGAATGTACAAGTCTCCTAGAATACTACAATAGCAATAGTCGTTGATGGTCAATGCTAGATGACTGACTCATTGTGTTTTAAATTCTACGATTTTGTTTTCTTGTTCAATTATTTATGAGCAAGAAGAAATGGGGACCATTATGTGTTTAGAAAGAAAATAAAGTTTAGGCATTGCTAGAACCTAATTTGGTGTGTCCAGTATTATAATTTAGGGTAAATTGCAGTTTGGTATCCTGTGGTTAGGGGCGATTCCACTTTGGTACCCTGAAAGAAAAATTTTTGCAATTTGGCGCCCCGTGGTTTGCTCCGTTAGCGAATTGGTCCCCTGTGCTTTATTTCCATTAGGATTTAACAGAAAATGTGATTGTGACCACGTTAAAATGTCAAAAACCTCCCAACAAGTCTTCTCTTATGCGTCAAAAACCTCCCAACAAGTCTTCTCTTATGCGTTTAAGTCCTTTTCCTTTACTAAAAGGGATCAAAACATAAAGAAAACAGAAACTAAAGAGTACATTATATGATTTTACTGTTGAATTGAAATTAATTATAAAAGAGTCTTTAGTATTCTAATATTACAAAATTTTCTCCTTTTCATAAGATTTCTTTTGAATAGGTCCTGATTTAATTACACTTTAATCCCAAAAGTTTATGATCTTTATTAAAATAGTCCTTAGAACCTCAAAAGACAAATGAGCATTTATGATTTATCAAAAAATTTCCGAGAAAACTAGCAACTCGGTCCCTGAATTTTGGCCTCTCTGACTGATATGTCCCTGAATTTTGGCCTCTTTAATCTTCATCTTTATCTTCCCATTTTTTTTTGGCCAAAATGCAGAGACACCCCCTGAGTTTCAGGTTAGGTGCACATAACACCCCTGAGTTTTTAATTTTTGCAAATAGGACCCCTGAGTTTTCAATTACGTGCAAATAACACCCTTATATTAAATTTAGGCCAAATCAGTGAGGGTATAATAGTAATTTCATGATAAATCTAGGCTAATGTCCTATTTTGGTCCCTCAAGTTTGCTCAAAGTTTTGTTTTGGTCTCTCAAATTTCTAAAAAGTTCTATCGTGAGTCTCTTTCTAATTTCCATCCAATTTTTCTATTAAGTAAAAGAAAAAATTGGTTTACATTACCCAAAAAGTTTTATTTTTTTTGAATTAAGGTCCTTTCTTTTTATAATAGGACTAAAGTGTAAGAAAAAATGAACAAACTAGTATTTAAAACAATTTTTCCCAAAAATAAAAAGAACCCAGCAAACTCTTCTCCTTCTTCAATCGTCTTCTTCCTTCACAAGTGCCCTTCAAAATCCAGACAACAGTCTCTCCTCCTCGGCCGTCGTCGTCGCCTCCGCCGGCGATGGATCCTCAATTTATTGCCGCCGCCGGAGATAGATGTCGCCTTTGTGAACGCAGAAGCCAGAGAGCCGCGATGTTGGTGTGATTGATTCGCTTCAGAATGTTGATCTCGTTAGACACATCACCTTTGAAGATTTTCACCGCCGCATCGTCTCCTTTGAACGTCGCTATGTACGCAGATCCCTTGATTCGGTTCGAATCGCTGAAGAAATTAGTGGAAATCTCCAAAACCTCGAACCGATAAACCGACCACGTCCTGCCTGACGTTTTGGTATCCGACCACTTCTTCGTCGTTGTAGTCATCGTCGCCTCGGTCGTTGTTGTTGTGGGAATCGTGAAAGCCGCCGCCGAAGGTTTCTGCCGTTCACGGCAGCGGTAATAGCAGACGAGAAATCCAAATAAGACCACAAGAAGAATCAAAACAGCTCCGACCTTTACTTCGACGATGATCCATTTCTTGGAAGAGTTCGAACCGCCGGACGTCGCCGGTGGAGGCGGCGGCGACGGCGGAGGAGGAGAGACCGTTGTCTGGATTTTGGAGGGCACTTGTGAAGGAAGAAGACGATTGAAGAAGGAGGAGAAGAGTTTGCTGGGTTCTTTTTATTTTTGAGGAAAAATTGTTTTAAATACTAGTTTATTTATTTTTTCTTACACTTTAGTCCTATTATAAAAGGAAAGGACCTTAATTCAAAAAAATAAAACTTTTTGGGTAATGTAAACCAATTTTTTCCTTTATTTAACAGAAAAATTAGATAGAAATTAGAAAGAGACTAACAATAGAACTTTTTAGAAACTTGAGGGACCAAAACAAAACTTTGAGCAAACTTGAGGCTTTAGGGTTATATTTTTAGAGGTTTATAGTTTTAGGTTTTAGGGTTTAGGTTTGGTTTTTAGGGTTTTAAATAATTTTAAGGACTAAATTAGAATGTTTGGAAGAGTTTTGGGACACTTTACAATTTTATTTTGAGGATTTGGGACTAAAATGAATGAAGATGATGAAAAAGATGGTGAATTGAGAATAATGGAATAAAAATGGGTAAGGGACCTATAAGTGCAATGAGGAAATGCTGATGTGTCGTTTTTTTATTGACGTGACAATTTTTTTTTTAGAATAACGAGTGCTGTCGTGGACATAATGGGACAATTTTG
>QANZ01010103.1:0-13749 GCA_003254925.1 Chamaecrista fasciculata
CCGCTGCGCTCCCTCTGTGATTTCCCAACAGGGTTAGCATCTATACTATATTCTAATAAATATAGTAATACTTGCGAGGCTTAAGTATTATTAATTTGATTCGTTTGACACCTGACGACAGGTGTCCGCATCAGCGGCATAAGAGTATCTTGTGCTTTTTAATATCTTCTCGTTGATTCTAGATGTTTCCCTTTTGGTTTGGCCCTGTTTGGATATCTGAAACACTAAATAAACCATGAAGTAGCACCTATTCATAAAGTACAATAAATAAACGCTAATTAACCTATTTTATCCACTTTATTATGTCATACCTTGGTGTAGCTCTTAGCATATTAATTGGTCTAATTGCAATATATTATCATTATAAAAGCGTAAAAAGAAGACCAAATAACATGTCAATATTTGGGCTGATCAAATCCCCCACACTTAAGACTTTGCACTCTTGAGCAAAGGTACGAAGCAGAAGAACAAAGAATATGCCAAAGAATCAAGGAACTTTCCCAAGTTCATGATTCAAGGCCAGCACATAGTCATAACCTAGAGCTAGAGAATTCACCAAGCAAGTAACTCTGTAAAGTAGTGCGATCTAATTTCTATAAGACCAATTCCAAAAGTGTATTGCTCTCCTCACTAATTAGGTATTTTTCTCTCAAGTCATTCCTTAGACTAAGTTTCCTACCATAGGCTTGTAAAAATTCTCAAAGTCTCCACATTAAGCGAAATAATGATCTTTAATCAAGAGGACTTTAATTGGGTTGTAATATCAGAATAAAGGCTAATATTTGTACGAAGAAATAAAGAGGGAAAAGAAAGGAAAATGGTGTTTGACTAAAAGTTTCTCTTCAAGTTTTTCTTAACAATTCAACTCTACTTATCCACCAAAAGAAAGTAGCTAGTTCGCTGTAAGGCTCATTTGAGTCATATGGCACAGGACTCTATTCTTTTGACTGACCATTCTTTTTCTCTTGATAAGCTCTTATGATAATACTTTGATACTTGAGCTTTCTTTTTCAAGATACTTTTGATATTTTTGCTCGACTTTTATTTTTTTTTCTTTTGTCGAGATCTTGTCCTCTTTTTTTTTTTCTTTTCAAATATTGCTAGCTAAATTCACCCTTGAGAGTTGAATCGAAAAGTCCATCTTTATGAGAAAATTTAAAAATTACACCTTATAGTGTATAGACTCAAAGGGGCTAACAAGGGATAGATATATATGGTAATTGGCTTGTGTTTGGGATAAAGGGGTTGAAGAAACAAGTGCCTCTATCATATTTAGAATCATTAAATCTAATAAGCTTTAACTAAGAATTAGAACAAGTTCTAGAGAAAATAAAACTAAGAGACTGAATTTCTCTCATAAGTAGATATATATATATTTTAGGCTCTAATCTTCCAACTAGGCTGGGTTTCACTCAAATTGGTCTATAAAAATTAAACAATACTACTAAACCTAGAAAATTACTTAGATTATTCTAAAGCTATAGAAAACAACTAAGAATAAACTTCTATCATGAATATGAAATTGTTCATTCAAGACTTTAAAACATATTAAGAATTCAACTAATTCGAATTCTACTCCAAAATAAAAGGTGTAGGTTATTTAATCAAGTAACAAGATAAGTAGGCAAAAATAATAATTTTAAATTTTAAAATTTATAAGATTTTCAAAACAGTACCTAAAATTTAAAATTTTTGGGTAAACAGAAATGTAAGCTACTCTAACTTACTCCTCTCCGGCCCCCACACTTAAAACTTAACATTGTCCCCAATGTTAGAATCAAATAGGAGTAAAGAACTAAGGTCAGAGTGTGACTTTACTCCTCTCTCTCCCCCACACTTAGAAGAACACATTGTCCTCAATGTTAAAGGGAAATAATTATAAAAATAAGGGAAAGATAAGAGGAAATTTAAAATTGGGAAAATTTAATTAAATTATTAATGAGAAATTAAATTATTAAATAGCCCATAAAGATAAGCCTGCAAAGTTTATCACTCCCCCACAGTTAAAGCTTGCATTGTCCTTAATGCACAAAAACAACGAATATAATAAAAGGGAGAAATAACAAACAAAGCAAAAATAAATTAATTTGCAAAAGGGCTATTAAGAAAAAGACAGAAATTCCCTTTTCTAGACCGAAGAAGAATATAATTTTTGAGAGTTCATATAATAATGATCAGGGAGTGTGACTCAAAAACAAAAACCGAAACAAAAACGAAAGTAAAAACTGAAAACAATAAGATAAAATAGCTAACTTGGGCTTATCCAAACTGACCAAATCACTTTGGTTAGCCGACAAACGAAAAAAAAATAAAATACTGGAAGCAATAAGAACTAGCTAACCTATACTAAGAATGAAATACTTAAATTAATAAAAGCTAACCTACTGGAGTTGTTTCCTCCCGCACACTTATCTCGCCAATAAAATTGAAAATGATGAATAACAGATAAGTGGGAGGAAGAAACAACTTGAAACTTAATCCGACTTCAAATTCTTCTTGAAAATCCAGAGGGGCAGGAGGCGTCGACGCTCGAGGGAACGTATGAAGTTCCCCTCCCTCTGGTCAGCATACTCCTCTTTAATAGTTTCCTTCACGCCTATACCATATAAAGAAATATAATCATAAATAGAATGTGATGTGGAAATAGGGTCAGGAATAATAATATCAATATCAGTGAGAGGAGGCTTCTCTATTTCAAGTTGTTCGCAAATTCCTTGCGAAGGTGGGTTCTCGGATTCTTCTTCGAATTCTTCTTTTTCTTCTAGCACCTTGTCCTTGGAAACTTCAGCTGCTTCCAAGGTGTTTTGATCCATGGTGAGCCAATCATTGATTTCTTGACAATATTCACAGGGCCCACCATTGCATTTGCAAGGGCTATCTATGTCTGGTAATTGGGTAGAAAGGAGAGATTCATCATAGTCATGAAGATTGAAGTCTTCCAATTTAGTTCCATCTTCCTCACTACATTGCTTACCTGTATCATCACAGGAAAAAGGAAAGAGGGGTAACAGAAATAGAATGATCAATCAAAGTCGTGTTACCTCCATCTTTGAAACCTTCCTTGGCTGATTCTTCGTCTCCTTCTAGGTTTTCCTCAAGAGATTGCTTGTCTTCTAATAATTTGTTGTATGCGTCAATCACCTTGGCATGAACATCCCATTGAATGATTCCTTGATAATCCTCATCATCGTTACACTCAAAGTGAGCCACGAGGTCAGATGAGGGAGTAAAAGAGTCATTGCATGCAAGAATATTAGATGTGTGCGTTTTAGCCTCGTCTTGCATCGCATGATCTTCCTCATTAATATTTTTAAATTCAATTTTATTTAATTTATTTGAAAATAAATAAATAAAATTTTAATACGTTATCACAAGAAAAAGAAGAACAAGTAACAGAGAAATTATCATCAATAGACTTAGTGTTACCCTCATCGTTGCTATCTTCCTCACGTGATGGCTCGCCCTCCTTGACTTGTTGATCATCTCATTGATGGCTATCACTCTTTTGATATTGGTTACCTCCATAAAACTTGATCGCCCCTCCTATTTGTTTGATAGACTCCACCAATTTGGTAACCTCCGATTTATGTTGATCAACTATCTCGGCCAACTCTTGAAGTAGGGGGTCTCTTATCGATTGATTAGACTCTTGGATTGATCCATAGCCTTCATATTGGTTTGGGTAACCATTGAACCTGAGAGAATAATAACTAGAAGAATAATAATTAGAAGAATTAGTATAAAAAGGACAATGATCATAATTATAACTATAATTGTAATTATAAGAATCAAAAGAATTAAATGAATTATAATTATAAGAATAAAGAGAAGAATTATTATAATCATAATATCCATAGGGAGAAAAGTTTTGTCTAGGCATCTAAACAAAATATTTCTCAACCACCTATTAAGAAAAGAATTTAATTAACAACTTGGGAAAATTTCTTATATCTCTTTTTTTTTTTGAAATCTTTTAAAATTTCTTTTTGAAAATATTTAAATAAAAATAAATCTAATCCTAAAGATTCAATCAAGAATCAAATTGAAAAGATTATCCTATCTTGAAATCAAATAGAAAAATCAAATCAAAAATCAAATTAAAAGAATCTTGAAAGAATCAAGATTTGAAATTTTAAAAGATTTTTATTTTTATTTTATTTTTAAAAATCAGAAAATATTTTAAATTTAAAAATCTTAATCCAAAAGATCCAATCAAAAATCAAATTGAAAAGATACTCAATCAATTCAAATTTCAAATTGAAAGTGAATCTTGCTAGAATCAAGGTTTAAAATTTAAAAAATTTTGAATTTTTTTTTTATATTTAATAAAAACGAAAATATTAAAAAAAATTAATAAAAACAAGATGCAAATGCAACCCTAATATGATCCTAGATCTAATGCAATTCTAATATGCAACTATATGAATGCAAAACCCAAATTCAAAGAACTTACACAATAAACCGTTACACTCACAAGAGAGTTCCCCGGCAACGGCGCCAAATTTGACGGAACACTTGTCGTTAGTGCCGCCAAATTAATACTCAAGTTATACCCGAATATTATANGTAATCTTCATTAATCATAAAAGTAATGGTCAAACGATCCAAGACAAACACAACTAATATTGTTTATGGAAGAATTAAAACGATCTAATGACTATTATCTAAAACATAACAATAATAATAAAACTCCCTAGACATCGACGAACGTTGGTGCAGCCCTTAGCATATTAATTGGTCTAATTGCAATATATTATCAATATAAACGCGTAAAAAGAAGACCAAATAACATGTCAATATTTGGGCTGATCAGCTGTCCAGTAAATTTAGAAATTTTACATTTTGGTCCAGCTTTTCAGTTTAGACACTTGGAGTTAGTTTGGACTGTTATATATATGTTTTTATGACTAGAAAATGATTTTAAATATGAGCAAAGGCTTGGGTATGAATTATAAAGTGAAATATGTTATGATCAAGTAATATGAATAAGATGAGAATGTATATGTGAGTATATATGATTTGGAATTAATATTGCTGTCCAAGTAAGTGTTTGACAATACTAGTTGGCATGTTTTGTGATATTCTTGGATCCCTTTAAAGAATTTCGGACCCAAATGCAAGAGAATATGCTTGAGAAATGAGTTATAAGAATGTATGAATGAAAGTAGATGTGATTAAAGAGCAAATAATTATGTACGATTGTTGAATTGAATTTGGAAATGAGCATGAAAGGTGAATGTTATGTGAGTTGATATGAAATGTTGATAATTTAAAGTGTTTGGCAATGAATGGAAAGTTTTATCAAGATAAAGCATTAAAGAAGAATGTGTAAAGTAAGAACAAGTAGAATGTGAATTATTGCTAGTTGAACGAGTTGATGATTAACTGATTGGGATTGAATTATCAATGTTTGATGAATGTCATGATTCACTAAGGGGTGAGTACCTCCCCGTTTATTCGCGATGAGTACTCAGGTAATGGCTATGGTGGATTCCATAGTTGGCCTAAGTGTGGATTCTTTGGTTGGCACAATTTGTCACCACCAGCTTTATGGTTTTATGACTTATTATGATATCGTATTGTTGTGCTAGTATTCTTGTATAGTGGTACTGGGCCCTATATGGATGTAAGGGTTGACACGTGAGTCCCCGCCAACTTTCCAGTTATGCAGGTATTGTTTTTGTATGAGTTAACCGGGATGGTTATCATTTGATAATTAGTTATTACATGTTTAATTTATTGTTGTTCTGCTTGTTTCGTAAATGTTGTTATATTGGTTTCATATATTTTAGTCAAGTTATATATTTGATCTCATATCTTTACAGAAGGTTCCACATTGTGGGACTAACGGTAAAACTTTTGTAAAGATATGAGACCAAATTTACAATATATATATATATAT
The DNA here is from genome assembly GCA_003254925.1 of Chamaecrista fasciculata. Taxonomy (NCBI): domain Eukaryota; kingdom Viridiplantae; phylum Streptophyta; class Magnoliopsida; order Fabales; family Fabaceae; genus Chamaecrista; species Chamaecrista fasciculata. The sequence continues at coordinate 5,903 of QANZ01010103.1, forward strand.
GAGACCAATTATGCACTTGACAAAAAGGTATGGAATAAAAAATGCAATGAAAAAAGATACGGGACCAATTTTAGAGCTGAGTGAAAGATATGGGACCAAAAATATACTTTTACCTATATATATATATGTGTGTGTGTGTATATTGGTCATGTGTCATCACATATTTTGAATTTTTGTTAATAGACATTGTAATTTTTTAAATTTTTATTAAAATTTATGAATTTTTAATTATTTATTTTGGGATAAATTTTGTAAATACCCCTTTTGCAAAATAAGCGCTAATTCATTTTACTTTTATCTATTTTATCTATTATTCTATTTTTATATTATCTTATTTTATGTTTTGATAATTACCAAAAATTCTCACTATATTTCATTTACATATCTGGCTATGAGAATTATTTGCGGTAAATCGAAAGGATTATTTGTTAATCAACTAAGTTTGGAAACTTATTCTTGATTGATTCCTTATCCTTAGTTGAAGATCTGATTAAGGAACTGTTTTAGGAAACATTTCATTTTGGCGCTAATCATCTAATCAACGTCTAATCAAGGCTGATCTCTAGTTTCATCATTAATTATTCGCTATCTACTAGGAGCAATCATGTGATGACCGTTGTATATTCAAATCATATGCTAAATCTAAATTAGGAAATAATTTATAATATATTACCTTATTTGCAGATCAGGAACTCTATATGGAAATATTTTAATCTTTGCAAATTAGACTATGCTGATTGATGCTCAACGTTTATATGTTATTATTGTCAGCTGAGAAGACCAAGGAAATCAAATTTCAATGAAGATCAAATTGTTCCTAGCCGTTGGGATTTCAAGTCTGAAACATTCCTTATCAAGCTGCTGGGCTGCTCAAGTATAAAAGGCTGAAGAATTCAAATGTTCGAAGCTAATGAACTGACTCTGGAAATATATCAAGCTGCTTAGTGCTGAGGGCCTTCTATCACATTAGTTGTGTAAATCTTTTTTGGAGTTTGGTCTTAGTGATCATTCACTTTCCTGTGAAACCTTCTCTTTGTGAGAGTAACCATTTCTATTCATCTTGATACCTCTGATTCGTTCGTATACCTCCTAGTGGTAATAGGTTGCCTTCCTCGATTGTTGTGAAACTCTTGTGGTGATCCGTGAGTGATTGCATTATAAGAGGAGTTGTGTGAGGAACCTTGTTGTTACCTGTGAGGACTTGTGGTTTGAAAAACTGTAAAAGAGAGACTTGTGAAACCATAGGGTGATCCGTGAGTAGTTGTCTTCCAAATTGTAATTTTGGTAGTTTGTCCATAATATAAAAATCCCTCGCTTTGTGCTTGGGGACTGGACGTAGGTTTAAGAGAAAGTCCTTTGATAAGGATTAGTACCTTATTCTGAACCAGTATAAAGTTGGTTGTGTTGTTCTCCTTCACTTAACTCTTTTATATTCCGCATTTTATCTTTTACGAGTTAAGGAACTATTTTCTTTCGGGAACTATTAGGAACTGTTTTCATTAGAGAAATTGTTTTCGCTAAGGAACTGTGTTCAGAAAGAAACAAATTTATCTTAGAGGAACTGTTTCAAAATTAGTTTTCAAATTAGTTTTCCACTTCACCTCCCTCTTGTTGAGAATATGACATATATTATATAATATCATGTGGGGTTATGTGGGGTCCACATATTGAGAATATTATATATTATATTGTGTTTGTGTCAAATAAAAGTCTCACATTGCCTAGGTTATGGATGAGCCAAGGGTATATATATTAAGATGTTAAAAGAGGGGGTAACGAAGTTGAGAAGAAGGAAGGCCTCACGCACACAAGCATGAGACTCTGGTGGGCAATCGTAGTTGAAAACTAACGATTCCCCCCCCCCCCTGCGCACGTAGACAAGGACACCGAGTCTTTTTATCAAATCAGGTTTTATATTTTGTTTATATTATTTTTTGATATTTAAGACTTACCTGAAAACTCCCCTTTTATGGTGTATTAAAACATGAGTTGTTTCATATCAGAAAATAATGGCATTCAAATTGTGTTTATGATTTTTAAAATGCGTTTGAGCTGTTAAAATAATTTAATCAGTGATTAAATTGTTTTAATCAGTCATAACCTTGCCCAATGTCTCTCTTCAGTGGCCTTAATATATATACGCATTGTGTTCTAGGCTTAGGGACTAATCTGACCCAACTCACTGATATTATCTTCTGCTGTTCTGTGGCCTTGTTGTATCAACAAGAGGAGTTTGTTTAATCCTTGGGAGTACCGCTTCCAATTTACCTAGGGTTGCGGAATAAACTCTTAAGGACAGTGTCCTTGTGACACGACTCAAACTATAAATTATATACCACAAATTCGTGCATATCCCCAACAATCTTATGAGTTTATTTACATTATGGCTGTTGTTGTTCCTCCTGTTGTTATTTCATTCTCGGTGCCTCTTTCCAAATTATTTCCTGATACATAAAAAATTGAGGCACTCGATGGAAAGTTCTACAAGAGGTGGTAGGAACGAATTCATACCTTGCTGGATATGCACGAAGTTGCTAGTGCACTGACACAATCGGAACCTCCTGCTGATTCTGATCAAACACAGAAGGATTCCTGGACTCATGCCAACAAGGTTTGTCGGCATACCATAATCAGTACTTTATCTAATGATCTGTTCGATGTCTATAGTGTCTATAAGGAGGCAAGCAAAATTTGGGAATCATTGATTCTCAAATATATTGCTGAGGATGCTGAAAAACAAAAATTTGTGGTAGGAAATTTTTACAGGTGGGAGATGATAGATGATAAAGATATTAAATTACAAATCAATGAATATCATAAGCTGTTGGAGGAGCTTCGTTCTGAGAAAATTGATTTGTTTGACGAATTTGTTGCTGGAATTTTAATTGAGAAGCTGCCAGAGTCATGGAAAAATTATAAACAACAACTGAAACACAAACAGAAACAGTTATCACTCTCTGACTTGATCACTCATATTATTATAGAAGATACCAACAGAAAGACGAATAAAATTGCACAAGGAAAAGATATAACTGCTAGATCAAATTTGGTGGAGACAAAGCCACGCAACAAGAGGTATGACAATGCTTCTAAGAATAATAATTCTAAGAAATCTGATTACAAGCCCAATTCTTCCAATCCTACCTTCAAGAAGAAGGGTCATTGTTTTGTGTGTGGTAAGGTGTTGGGTTATTTCTTTATAAAGCAAGTTTTAAATTTATAAAACCCAAGTGCAAGCGTACACTACCGAAGTAATATAAAAGCTTGAGCACTAGGTATCGTCCGACCGAAAAATTACTTGCGAATTCACTCTAAACACAGGCTATGGCGATTCATTTAAGCTAAGCAACAAATTCTGATAAAAGTTTCAACTAAATAAAACTAAAATTCAATAAACAGGATCCAAATTGAACACCGAAAAACTTCCTAGAAATCAAGTGTAAAAGACTTCCCTAGGATTGTCCCTACTTAGCAATTTCGCTTAACTAATAAACTACTCTGATTATGGGCTTACAATAATGGCAAAGCTAACCCTGAACTCTTAATCACCTATAATTACATTTCAGCCAATTATAAGCCTATTGAATCTAATTAACTCACCTATATTTCTATGGTGAACCAACTATATCAATGCATTACGTTCAAGTTCAAATGGGTTCCCCTAGGCTAATAGGTATATCTCTATCCTATTAACAAATTCCATTAGAAAATGAAATCTAGAGGCAATCAATGCAAGACATAGCTTCAATTAATCTCTTTCAAGCATAAATCAAAGCAATTCCTAAGAATCCCCAACATTGGTGGCCACACAAAGAAGGAGAAAACATAATACTCATTAATTGAACTTTAACATAAAAAACATCCATAATCAAAGTAAACAATTAGTTAATTTACATTGCTAAGAAGTTCTAATCCTAGAGAATATGAAAAACTAGCCTAGCATTCTCACATAAACGAAATCAACAATGATGTGAATCAAAGAAGAAGAAAAGAGAAGAAAAGGGGAGAAACCTAAGTGAGAAGCTCCAAATCTTCACTTCCTCAACCCACATCCACCAAAATTGATGCTATCACGCAAGAATCCAAGCTCCCCAAGCAATTTCGCACACTACTCAACCTCTAGGGTTCTTCTCCAGCCTCCAAAATAGTCCCTCATTAAAAATGACGCGAATCTACCCTAAAATCGTGAAAATGTTGTCCGCAACTCGCCTAGGCAAGCTGCACCTCACCTAGGCGAGAAACAATCACTTATCTTGAGCTGGACCTTCGCAGGGCGCGTAGGCGAGATACTGGGCGCCTAGGCGAGCAGGAAAAATCAGCAACACAAAAATCTTCGTTTTGACTCTGATTCGCTTCATATGGAGAACCCCGGACCTCTCATCATCTTCAAGACATTTCAATCTTCGATTCAAGGTCCTGAAACATTAAAAACTCAATAAATTTGGTGCCCAAAATCGTTGGTTAACTTGAACAACATAAAACGAAAATAAACCAAACTAAATAAACTAAAACTTAAAACTAAAAATTAAACATCTATAACTAATAAAACACTAAATATTCACTTATTAAGCTTCATTAACAAATAAAACATGGATAAATGCCTTGAAATCACCCGAGATTATGACCAAATAACTCTAAATTATTAAAGTTATCATAAGGCAGGACATCATGCGGTTCAGTGTAGAAAAAGAGCTAAAGAGAGTTTTCAGAAAAAATGGTAATCCTCATTGCTGCTATGCTCTCTCAAGTTCTTCTCATATCTGATATGAGGAAGTGGGTGGTAGATTCTGGTGCTACTAAGCACATTTTTGCTAATAAAGAACTATACTCCTCCTTTGAAGAAGAGGATGATAAAATCTACCTTGCTGACTCCCGAACTACCAAAGTTCAAGGGAAAGGAAAAGTGGTGTTGAAACTCACTTCTGGAAAGAACTTACAGCTTAATGATGTCTTGTATGTACCTGAAGCAAGAGCCAATTTGGTTTCTGTTGCTTTATTGGGGAAAGCTGGGATTAAATTGTCATTTGAGTCTGACAAGATCATAATGACAAAGAACAATGTTCTTGTGGGAAAGGGCTATTGTAATCAAGGACTATTTGTATTAAGTGTTGATGATGAAATGAATGAGAATGCATCTTCTTCTGTTTATATGATTGATTCCTATGATTTGTGCCATGCTAGATTAGGACATGTAAATAATAAATATATTAAAAGTTTGCAACATAGTGGACTAATATCCAGAATTGAGAATGATGATAATAGTAAGTGTAAAGTATGTGTTGAAACGAAACTAACCAAGCAATCACATTTTTCTATTCAAAGAGAAACTGAGTTATTGTCTTTGATACATACTGATTTGGGTGATTTGAAACAAGTAGAAACTACAGGTGGTAAAAAACATTATGTGACTTTTATTGATGATTTTTCTAGATTCACTAGAGTCTATTTGTTGAGAACAAAAGATGAGGTCTATGAAAAATTCATTATTTATAAATCAGAGGTAGAAAACCAATTGAATAAGAAAATAAAGAGAGTTAGGTCTGATAGAGATGGAGAATATTTGTTGGTAGATGACCTTTGTGAAAAAGAAGGAATTATACATGAGATAACCCCACCTTATTCACCTCAATCAAATGGAGTAGCTGAAAGGAAGAACCGAACTTTAAAAGAAATGATGAATGCTCTGCATGTTAGTTCTGGTGCTTCTGATAATTTGTGGGGTGAAGCTATATTGACTGCTAGTTTTCTACAAAATAGAATTCCTCATAGGAAGATTAATAAGACACCTTATGAATTGTGGAAAGGTTATGCACCTAACCTGGATTATTTGAAAGTGTGGGGGTGTCTTGCTAAAGTTTTATTACCTGATTGTAAAATAAAGAAATTTGGTTCTAAAACTGTTGATTGTATGTTTATTGGGTATGCTCAACAATCTGCTGCTTATAGATTTATTGTTTTGAGAAGTAGTGATTTGTTGAATAAAAATACGATTCTTGAAACTAAGGATGCTGAATTTTTTGAGAATATTTATCCTCTAAAAGATGAATATGTGCCCAAGAAAATTGATGAAAATGTTGTTTCTTCCTCTGTCAATGAAACTTTAAATGACAAATTTTCTGAGTTAAGAAGAAGTAAAAGACAAAGGAAAGAAAAATCTTTTGGAGATGATTTTTATACATTCTTAGTACAAGATGAACCTAGGAAATTTTATAAGGCTATTTCTGTTCATGATGCTGATAAATGGAAAGAAGCTATTAAAGCTGAGAATGATTCTTTAAATAAGAATAAGACTTGTGTCACAACCCCCTTGTGGAAAGTCGTGACCGGCACAGACATGGATCTGACCCACGCCGTAAGCCTACCCACATACATACATAAGCACAAAGCAACCTCAGCATATATATCAATAAAATTTTTCATGACAATATGCATAACAATACTATTAATAGTTCAAAACAATTAACAACAGTTTTGCCAAACTTTCCAAATAGCGTCAACATAAAGAGTAAATCATGTAGATAAACAGAAATTCCCAAGACCCCTCTCTAAGTGCTAGTGGAGCTGACAAGATAGAGAATTAAATAAAATTCGCCAAACATGGAGAAAGTGTGGGCCTTGACTCAGCTTTCTATTGCAGTAGAATTAGATGTCTAACATGTACCTGTACCAAAAACTAAAGGGGAGAGGGGTGAGTCATAACTCAGTGAGTGACTAGCCCATTCCGTTGTGGTGCACGATGCCACCACATAGGGGTGGGATAGCCATAAATGATCTCAACTAATAACAATCTCATCAATAGAACTTAAAACGATAAGGAAAAACAAACCCCCAACACAGCACAATAACCATTGCAATAAAAAAAACAATACTAGAAGTAAACAATATCAATTCACATATGCATCCATCTCAACCCTTCTTGGGGAGTAATCAACAAATCCGTCTCAACCCGCATTGGGGAGTAATCTGTCTCCACTTATCCATGAGGAGTAATTCCATAATCCATCCCAACCCATCACAAGGGAGCATCCGCAAACACAATCAAATCAACATTAACTATAATTGCATTCAGTAGTGCTTTTCAAACACTTAAAAGTTCATCATCAATGGTACGTTCAGAGTTTACAAACTCACATTTCCAAACACTCAACTTTCTAATTTCAGTCAAGTAACAACACAAGTTAATTCATAGCATTGACATCAAACAATCATCAATCAATTATTCAAGAAGAGAAAAATGAGAAGCCACTCACCTCTCGAGAGAGAATCAATGACTACGCCTTTCTGCAAACGGGTACAAAGAAATCTAGAATATAATCACAATTAAATTCACAATCAACATTACAGTTCAAGAATTAATACCCAGAGACCCAAAGGGCTAACCTTCCCAATACTACCAGTTTAACATCTAGTAAACTACAATACTCATGAACACCCGTTATTTGAAATTTTCCTACCATTACCTACTCTTGCTTATTCTCAAGATTATAATATGATCACCTTCTTTAACTAAAAAGAATTCATTTGGTTCAATAATTTATTCAAAACATAACTTTATAAACTTTGCAAAGTTTAAAAGTAATTTCTCTATAATAACCAATATCAAGATATGTTCTCTAACTTAAAACTCATGACAAACAATTCGTTATTTAAACTAACGGAAACCTTTGGATGTTAGAAAACTCATAAGCTTGATCAAAAATTAGAATTTTAGAAATACCCTAAACTTAATCGGGTCCAACAAGATCATGAGAAATGAAATCAAACTTCAATCCCTTACATAGAATGTTAAAATATCAAGAATCATTTATATTCCTCAATTAAACAGCCCCATAACAACAAGATTGAAG
>QANZ01010104.1:0-21130 GCA_003254925.1 Chamaecrista fasciculata
CAAGTCCCTCCTTAAAGAAGCCAACGTGTGCGTCCGTTGCTGCCCCTTGGCGGGCGCGCAGAGAGGTAGGCTTGGGAAGCGAGTAACGGAACCAACGCCAGGGGCGTGCACGTAATGTGCGCGTGCGCCTGGAGATAAAGCCTTGGAGGCAAGGCCTTGGAGGCAACCCCTGGCGGCAACCCCTGGAGGCAAAGCCTTGGCGGCAATCCCTGGCGGCAAAGCCTTGGAGGTAAAGCCTTGGCGGCAAAGCCTTGGAGGCAACCCCTGGCGGCAACCCCTGGAGGCAAAGGCTGGGAGGCGAAGCCTTGGCGGCAATCCCTGGCGGCAAAGCCTTGGATGGCAACCCCCGGAGGCAAAGCCTTGGAGGCGTACGCCCAAAATGTGCAGGAGTACTTGTCTCCACGCGAAGGATAGGAAGGTCGCACGTCCACATCGAGGGGATATGGAGCGTCGAGGTTGCCGGGGCGGGCGACCATGGGAACATGGAATGGCAAGGCCATGGCGGGCGGCCATGTATACGGAAGCGATGATGCTGGTGTTACATCAATGTGTCCGCCCATGGGATTGAGAATTGCCGGAAGCAATTAAGTCTGCTGGATCCCGACCTGAACGAGGCGGGCGCGAGGTCCGTATGCGGGCGGATGATGATGAGCTGGGCGGGCCAATGCCTAACCCGCCGAGTGACGGCCATCCATGGATTGGAGTTGGCGGAGGGGCGATCCCCACAGTGATTTCGGATGACTAGGTCATCCTTTGTAAAGAATTTGTAATTTCGGGGGTGTGTTCCCCTTTCTGAGTTTGTATAGGGCATGTGCGCCCGTTTCTATTGAAGAATTGTATGGCCGTGTGGCCAGGATTCATGTGAGGCCGTAAGGCCAATGTTTGGATTAGTGCGATAAATATGCCCGTTGCAATGCTTTATCTGTTTGATGTGTTTGATACTTGCGCAAGTGTATGTGTGGATGCGTGTGTCCGCCCAACTGAGTTGGCGATCGGACTGGGGGGGTTAGCCAGCCATGAGGTAACGGACCAGCATGGCGTATGAGCAACTTCTCGGCTCATGGGGGCGCGGAGCGCCTGGGAGAAAGCTTTTGGAGGCGTCCCTCCTGCCTTCTAGCTCTTCTTTAGAGCGTCAATAACTTACACGCTGTAAGTTGTATGGATTAGGCTGCGCCTAAGTGAATGTAATGAAAATAAGTGTGAAATATACACGAGTCGTGTGAGATGCTCACCGTTCGCTCCGGGAGCCCGGGAAGGTGCAATTGGACAAGCGCGTCCGAAGGTGTAGGGCGTGCGCCCTCTACCTCATCAGGTAAGATGAGATGTGTAAGCATAAAGCGTGCACCGTTCGCTCCGGAAGCCCGGGAAGGTGCAATTGGACAAGCGCGTCCGATGGTATAGGGCGTGCGCCCTCTACCTCATCAGGTAAGATGAGATGTGTAAGCATAAAGCGTGCACCGTTCGCTCCGGGAGCCCGGGAAGGTGCGCCCTCTACCTCATCGGGTAAGGAGATGTGTAAGCGTAAGGCGTGCAAGAGGTTTTGCAAAGAAAAATGATATATCATTAAATTTTGTTGTCCGCCATGGGTAGGTCGGAGCATACATAGATGATATAGTTGGGCCTTAAGCATTTTTGGGGAAGGGAGCTAGCACAAAAGAACATAACAGACATGAAAAGAAAAGATTGCAACTAATCTTAAGGCCGGGCGGCTGCTACGCCCATTTAGAGTTAGCTACAGATCTAAGAGGTGTCAGCCACTAGTGTGGTCTACCTCGTCACGTAGGTCCGTTATATCATAGAGCTTGCCGAAACGACTCTCGGAGGCGAGCTAGTTGTCCTCCTTAAGTATGAAGTCGCTGGCGTGCTTCAGCAATGCGTCAAGGGTCTTCGGGTTGGCGAGCGCCAACTCGTTCGAGACCTTGCCGGGGCGGAGGCCCTGCTTGAAGACGTGGATCGCCACGCTATCCTCCAAATCCTCCACCTCGTGGTAGCGCTCGGAAAAACGCTTGAGGAAGTCCCTGAGGCTCTCGCTGGAGCCCTGGATGAGGTCCGCCATGACAGTTGACGGTTTCTTGTAAACAGTGCTGGTGGCGAAGCGCTTGAGAAAGGCGGCCTCCAGCTCGTCAAAGTTGTGGATAGAGTAGTCCGGCAGGCGGGCGTACCAGTGGAGTCCTTCCTGGCCAAGTGTGGTGGGAAAGAGTTTGCATTTCTTTCCCTCTGTGAGGGGCGCCAGCTGGACGTTCGCCTGGAACGCCTTCAGGTGCAGGATTGGGTCTGCGGCTGGTTCATAAGACGCCATTTTGACGGGCATCTTGAAGCCCTGTGGTACAATGTCACGCTGGATGGACAAGGCGAAGGGTCCCTTCTGGGGAATAAAGGTACCCGGCTCGTCCTCCAACCCGGCGGCGGGCGCGTTTTCCTGGGCCGAACCAGCCGTTGTGTTGGGGCGGCCGGGATTCGACCGCTGAGGTGTGCTGTGAGCAGAGAGGCTTTGGAATTCGCGACGAAGAGATTCCGTCTGCTCCTTCATCATTCCAAGAAAGATGGACATGATGTCCAAAGCCTGGAAAGTTTGGCCCGTGGCGCCCATCTCGGTCGTAGGTGGTGCTACTCGAGAGGGTGCTCCCTCTTCCCGATGTTCCTCCTGTTCTTGGTCCTCTTGAGAGCCAGGGGCGTGCTCCTGGGAATCAGACGGGTCATCCAAAAGGGGATCGCGAGCGGAGTCGTTATGAGCCATAGCAAAGTGGAGATCACCTAGTTTAACGAGGTAAACGTTGGTGAGTTAGCTTTTGTAAAGAAAAAAAGCAACAGAGGGCGAGCGTGGAAGCCCGCAGAGTTCAGCAGGTGAGGAGGAGGGTCCCCACAGTCGGCGCCAATGATAAACTAGAAAATGGGCAGCACTTACCTAGTTCACCGGTTGTGGGCTGCAAGAGCCAAGAGTTGAACAAGAACCTGCAAGAGCTTCACAGGGGGGCCCTGCGAAGAGAACTCCGACGCTCAAGTTAGTAAGAGAGTGATATGAGAGTAAGAGAATTCTGGAATGTAAAGAGTAGCTCACCTTAAACTGCTGGGTTGAGCTCTATTTATAGAGCAGGGGGAGAGAGGTTGTCAGCGCGCGGGGCGGACCACGTAACCGGACACGATCTCCACCAGCGGAGATGGTGGAGACCGAGATTTGCGGAGCAAGGCAATCGTGGTGATTGCGTGTCGTCTCGCATGGCGGGCGCCATGAGATTGGAGAACATGGGTGTGACTAAGGTCGTGACCCACGATCTCCCTCAGCGGAGTTTGCGGGATAAGGCAGTCATGGGTGACTGAGTGTTAATTTGGAGGCGGGCGCCATGATCCTGGGTGGAGGGGGGCCGCCCCTAACTGTGCGGAGCGAGGTAGTCGTGGGTGAGGGTTAATCTGGAGGCGGGCGCCATGATCCTGGGTGGAGGGGGGATGCCCCTAACCGTGCGGAGCGAGGTAGTCGTGGGTGACTGAGGGTTGATCTGGAGGCGGGCGCCATGATCCTAGGTGGAGGGGGGCCACCCCTAATTGTGCGGAGCGAGGTAGTCGTGGGTGACTGAGGGTTGATCTGGAGGCGGGCGCCATGATCCTAGGTGGAGGGAGGCCGCCCCTAATTGTGTAGAGGGCACCCGATTGGCTCGAGTGCGCCTTACAATGTGTGGAGGGGAGAAGAGGCCCGGTTCGAGGGCCGTTTAGGCGTACGTCCAAATAGTGATATGTGTTTTCTCCATTTACACAATATATATAGGAAAAATATAATATTTTATTATTTTTATTTTTTATTTAATTATTATTTTTAAAATTTGACCGAGGGATAAATCATTGATTATTACAATAATTCAGGAGTGAATTGTATATTTTAGGCAAAACACTCTTTCGTGCCCCTAACGTTTGCGGTGATTTTCAGTTATGCCCCTAACGTTTCATTTGTGTCCCCAATGTGAAACGTTAGTTTCAATTATGCCCCCAATTTCAATTATCCACAAAAACAAACACCATTTTTGCACGATTTGAGCTCGATTTTGATCAGATTTCATATGGGTTTTAATTTTCGGACATCACAAACTTGATTCCTTGGATCAATTTCAAATATTAAGTTTAAAATAGCCCCAAATCCGAAGAAAATCGGACCCGATGAACCCCAAAAAGGACCAAAACGAAATGCAACAAAACGAAGCATTTTTCTCACAATTTCCATGCGCAAAATGATCCTTAGGAGTCGAAAATGAGTATCCATATGAAATCTGATCAAACCGAGCTCAAATCGTGCGAAAATGGTATTTTTTTTGTGGATGATTGAAATTGGGGGCATAATTGAAACTAACGTTTCACATTGGGGGCACAACTGACACAAATGAAACGTTAGGGGCATAACTGAAAATCACCGCAGACGTTAAGGGCACGAAAGGGTGTTTTGCCTATATTTTATTTCATTACTCATGAACCTTTAGAAAGTTGCAATTATATATCAATGTTCGAGTCTCCATCTCAAACTCTAAATGACCAAAAAAATAAATTGAAGGACAAAAATGTTAATAACATAAAAATTGAATGACTAAAAATTGTAATCATTAATAATTTAATATGATCGTTGATACAAATGAGGCAAAATAAACACCAAGTATGCAGTGTAGCTTTAATAATAAAATGAAATGGAGATAATAAAATGGAATGGATATGAAACCCCATCCCAAATAGGGCTAGTTGGTACCTGAATTTCCCATGGCACTTTATAGTTTACACATTCACCTTCTAATTCTCTTTACACATTCACCTTCTAATTCTCTTTCCTCACTAGACATCAGAGAAACTTTAAAGAACTCCTATCCCGTTCAGTCTTTTTGCAAATCCTTTGACTGGTCGTTTCCCGCCCTACAAGAGGTAAGTTCATCATTTTCGAATAAATATAATATATTATATAATACGTTATTAACTCAAAATTTATAACATATTATCCAGTTTGAATCTCTTGATTTTATTGCTAGTTAATATTGAAAATTATAAATTTTGTTAATTTTTTTTGTTAAAATTTACTTAACTGAACCAATTTAAACAAACTAATATGTTTGGATTTGCTTATTTGACATAAAAGATCTAAGATGGATTGAGGCTCAGTAAAAGTAATAATATTTAAGCCCCATTAAACACTTGCTAGATAATAATTAACATTTATGATATATATTTATATATGTCATAAATGAGAGTATTAGAAATATAATTAAATGTATTACAATATTATGAAGTACATTGATTTATATTTAGGAAGCACGAACACGCCATTTTACTAGCGTGTCGACGTGTCTAACACGTGTCGGACACGAACATTCGTCTCAGTGTGTCGAGATGGTTTAGTGGTTTTCAATGGCTCGGACACGACTTGGACACGTCTTCGACCCAACTTCTCCTTAAATGTAAATTTTTTAACCTAGAAAATCAATTTTGGGTTTTCTCATATCGCTTTCGACAAAACTCTCTCGGAAACTTTTGCTCACCATCGTTCACCGTCATTCATCGTTGTTCATTGTCATGTACTATTTGTCATCGTCGTTCATCATCACTTATCACCGTTTGATGAACCAGAGTTGGAGGAAGTTATATTTACTTATGAAGGTAACAACACTAGTTGAAGACAAAATGAAATTGATCTTTAAATGACTTTTCAACTAGATTCTTCAGGAAATATTCTGCTTGTTTACTTATATATGCCTATTAAATTCTAGTACATATTTTGATAATGCATAGAATACTTCATTTATAATTTTTTTGAATATGGAGTACGAACATATGTGACATCATTTGCAATTTTTGAAATTTTTATTCGTATTTAAGAATTTCTGATATTTTCATTTTGTCTCTTTTTGAAATTATAATATATTATATTATATATATATGCCGTGTCATATCCTATAAAATTAAGAATTTGACGTGTCGACGTGTCCGTGTCTTGTCGTGTCCCGTATCCGTGTTCGTATTCGTGCTTCCTAGATTTATATAAATTTTAAGATAAAGGGTTTTTTACAATACAAATTGTTACTTCATTACATGCTATGCCATTACTTACAAACCAATGAGAATGTAACACATGTTACTCTTAATTTGTTGCTATTATTTTGTGTTTTGTTTTTGATATTTTTAGTTTTTACTCCCAAAAGGTTTTGTATTTAGCTACTTACACTTTTGTACTCTCTTAAAACTCCTTCTTTGATGCTTTTTATATTTTTAAAATTATATTTTTGTTTAAGAAAACAACTATTTAGGTTTTTTATTTCATTTTTTTCTTTTTAATCATATAGAATTTTTTAAGCAGAAAAGGACTAAATTAATTTCTAAAAAAATTGTTAGTAATTTCTTTTTCATTTTTCGGTAGAGAAACTGATGTGTGCAGAAATCATAATAGCCTTTATTTTATTTTTTTAATTATAACCTTTATTGACTTACAAAAAAAAAAAATCCATTTTATTAATTTTAATCATAAAATCAATCTAATATACAAAATTGTGCCACATCACAAATGTGTCTGTGCCATATCACAATTGTGTTGATGTCAGAAGTTATATTGTAGACTTTTAAAATAAAATATAATTAGTCGATAAAGATTGACCCGATTAGTAAGGAGTTAACTCATAATTCATAAGATTATGAGGTAGGACTTTCTTAGTAGGTGATTTGTAAGTACTTCTGTAAGCGGTCGTAAAGCTTGAAGCCTGTAAGAGCTCGTAGTACCTCTGTAAGCCTGATATATATATATATATAATTATAGTGTTATAATTATTATACCATTTTTCTTCGTCATTTTCTCATTCTGCCAACATTTTTTTAGCTGTTTTAACAATGTAAAGTTTGCAGTGCAATTATTATAGTATTTGTTTTTATTTGCAAAGTTTCAATTATATTGAGGTGTCTTAAAAAGACTTTTTTTAACACAACAAAAAAGGACTTTAGTTTCTCATCTATAATGTATTCACATTCTATAGCCTAAGAAATTTATAAACAATCAATTATTTCTTTAAAGATTTAACTTTCTTTTATTTTAAATTTTTTCTTTATTAATTTGCTAAATGGATTTAATTGTGTATTATTCTCCTACTTTTTTTAGATTAATTACTAAATAGTAAAGTATAAAATAATTTTAGAAAGATTAAATTTTTACAAAATTTCTATAATGTTAATAAATAAAAATAAGTTAAGGGAAACGTATTCTTTTNAAAGTGTCAAGTTTCAAACCACAGGGTACCAAAGTGAAATAGGGTCAAACCACAGGGTACCAAAGTGTAATTTACCCTAAAAATTAATCCAATATGCAAAATTCTATTTTATTACATGAGTTGCAATGACCTTCCAATCAATCATATGTTTTGTTCCCCTAAATTTGATTGGCTTTTAATTCATTCTCAAAAGCTAAAACCGTATACTCCAAACGTTGAGACATTTGTTTATTTCCATTGGTTCGTGTGTCTCAAATATAAATATTATTTTATATGTTTTTATTTGATTAAATATAGATCTTATTATTATATTTTAAAAATGATATTTTTATGATTAAATTCTTCTTTACAAATAATTAATTATTTTATATCCACAATTGTTTATAATACAAACACTAATTAATATTCTAGACAATTTTAAAAATTTATATATTTTATTAGGGTAAATTACATTTGGTATTCTGTTCTATGGACCAATTTCACTTTGGTACCTTGTTCTTTGCATCGTTAACATTTTGGTACCATGTTCTTTCAAAAGTGATATTTTGGTACCCTGCTCTTTGCACCATTAATACTTTAGTACCTTGTTCTATAGATCAATTTCACTTTGGTACTATATTCTTTTACGATTTGTTATCATGTTTTATCTTTATTAAGGTACCAAAGTGTTAGGTGCAAAGAATATGGTACCAAAATGTCACTTTTAAAAGAGTATGGTACCAAAGTAAATTTAGTCCATAAAACAGGATATCAAAGTATAATCTAAACTTCAAATTCTTTGTAAACATATAATTTATGATGTTAGAAGGCCGTCTCTTTATTATTTTATATCATAGGATCCTATCAATTATTATGATTTTATCAAGTTACTCCCTCCGTCCCTTTTTATCTACTTTTTAAGGTTGTTGCACACAAACTAATATAATGATTAAATCATTAAAGTTAATGTAAAATCTAAAATAAAAAGACTATATTACCCTTATTAAATTAGACTTAATTATATCATCAATTTAATGCTCATATTTCAAAAATTAAATTCCTCCAACTAATTTAAATACTCTCACAATTTTTTTATGAAACCTACTCCAATTGATTACTACAAAACCCTAAAATAATTCTCTACCAAAATTCAAATCGTCCATTATGACTATAATATTAAATAGGGATAAAATGGTAAAAAAGTTCATTGATGACCTCTTGATTTCATAACAAAGCAGATAAAAAGGGACAAAAAAAATTCTGCAATGAAGCAAATAAAAAGCGACGGAGGGAGTATATCTTAAACTAATTCAACTATTAATTATGGTATAGAAAATATCACACATAAATTTATATATCATCAATAGCATGAAAGACACTCTTTAAATGAACATTATAATTAAATAAATATTTTAACAAAATCATATATATATAAATATATATGTATATATATATATTCTTTTTCAAAACTGAATGCAGATTGAATCAATCTATCAAAACATCGAAATAACTCAACCTTTATTTTTGTTTTTTTAAAATAAAAAGTTTAGATGAGTTGGGTTTTGTAGGCTCACCAAGGCTAAAACATACTTTCAAACTCTATAAACACTTACAGAGATGTTTATATACTGCCTAACAGCCCTCACACTCGCAACAAGATTTGAATTCACGACCTTGTGAGTTATAAGTTGACTCCTCACCAACTGGACTCATCTTTATTAGCAACTCAACCTTTATTTTTTATGGGAAAAAATGCACAGACACCCCCTGAGTTTTAGATAGGGTGCACATAACACCCCGAGTTTTCAATTTGTGCAAATAGTACCCCTGAGTTTTCAATTAGGTCAAATGGCACCCTTCTGTTAAACTTCTATCCATTAAGTCTGTTAAGTGCCACATCACTGAGGATATAATAGTATTTTTATTACAAAAATAAAGAGGAAACCTACTATTTGGTCCCTCAGTTTTTATAGTTTCAATGATTTGGTTCCTACATTATTGAAATACACTATTTGGTCCCTACATTATTACAACTCAATTATTTGGTCCCTCTCCTCCTAATTTTTAGCTTCTCTTCCGGGATTGGAGACATAGCCAACGCGAGAGACCCACAGAGAGAGAGAGAGAGAGAGAGAGCCACAGATAGATATATAATATGAAATACCAAAACAAATTTAATAGGTATATGTTGGATTTTGTGGGCTAAATATCCGCCCATGTGGGAGTCCAATTGAGTTATGGGTTAACTCATTGGAATGTGAGCTATTTTAATTAAGTCACACATCAAATAGTTAGTAGTTGGGAGCTTTCCCATTTTCCTATAAATAAGAGTGATTCCCCATCATTCAAGTTGCTCAATTTCATTAGTTGGAAAGGGGGCTCTCATATTGAGAGAACCCACATAGTATTATTTTCTTCTCTCTCTTAGAGTTGTTCTTCCGCGATCAGTCGTGGAAACATGGCTCTACCTTTAGTAGGTAGAGTCTCACCGTTTGGTGGAGTTCGTGACGAGGAGATCAACGTTTAGTGATCAATCTTGGTGGAGCAGAGCCACTAGCAAGATCTAGAATATTAGCGATGGCGTCCAGGTTAGTAAGTTCCGCAATTTGTTTTAATACTTTACTGGATTTATAATTATGATTCGGGTTTCGATTCTTGGGGATCCAAAATCCTTCATCGGTATTAGAGCCAGGTTTATGCTAGTGCTCTGTTCTCAAGGAATTTGTGATTCCAAAAATGTTGTAGGGATATAATTATCCCTTTCCCAAATTAATTTTTTGGTTATGTAAATATGAGTTATTTATATATAGTTATTAGCTACATGACCCGTGCGTTGCACGGGGAGATACTAATTGTAAATGCTTCAGAAGGTATTTATCAGCTCGTGAAAACAAACTATACTCAAATAGCAGTATTTATGAACTATTGATATTTTATGCTTTTTATTTTTTGATAAAGATTGATATGCTTACATATACCAAAATAATTGCATCATATCCCAACATACTGACTTTGTTTTATTTGTAAAAATGTAACAATAAACCAATAATGTGTTATAAATGGCAATTAATTGTAAACAAAAATAATATGTTGTCATTACACCAGTGGTTGGTAAGCAAAATACATCCAAACCATCCAATAAATGTAAAAAAGAAAAATCACACAAATATCCTTAATAATAGTTCAAAAACTTTACATGTTCAATAATATGTATCGATTATAATCATGCACCTGATTTCGCCAAAAAAAATATGCATATCATGGTTCAGAATGTATGTAGACTAACAGAAAACTCATCTATAGATAGAGTTTACAAAATGATGGTCAACATCCACTTCTTCTAGATTCTCCAACATTGTAAATTCCCCATTGCAGAAAGTAACATCTTCATATTGACTATTAGAATAAACCAACATGTTGTTGTGATAACCAATGAACTGATAAAATTGAGGAAGATCATCTATCTGCTTCAAAAATGTATAACACGCTTCATTGGTTGGTAGTAAGTCTGGTCCACTAAGCCATATATAGTAGGAAACAACATTATCTGCTATAATTAATGTATTGGAATATGATAGCGAGTTGGTTGTCAATAGCACAAATATGCTGAGGATCTCCATATTCATCTATGTCAATATCATGGCGACCTGTAATATTAAATCTTACATCATACGATAGAATAACATGTTGAATATCATGCTCATCATGGTCTCGCACACCAATCCAAAAATTGTATGATTGACATAGACCCCTCTTTGTTAAATTATTCTGTTGACGTCAAAATCGAACAAAGAAACGGATGACCATTGTCTTCTAGATGTAGAAAAGTGAGATATATATGATTCACCATCATCAATCAAATACTTCCACACTACCACAATAACGTAGTTGTTATTGTTACAATGTATGCAAAACCATATATCAGTTTACCTAACAATAAAACATAATGGATTAAATAAAATATTCAAAACATACTGCACAGTTTGTAAAAAAATCAACCGATGTTGAACAATATACCTTCCACATTTATTGTAACTGGAGAAGTCGTCTTTAGCAATTGGGTTGTCAAAGGATTACATATCACAAAAACTGTTCTATTTCGATTGACGCACTTGTGCAGGCATAAAATTCCACTTATAGCTCCAACTAACTCATGCTCATGTACGTAGTTGATTGTGGGATGAGGTGCCAATTTAATGACCTGCTCAGATAGGTTACATTTCTTCGTAATAATTAGACTCATGCTAGTCGGATGAGGATGTTCATCTAAAAATATTGGGGGTCAATATGTAATTTTTTTCAAAAATTTGTTATGATTAAAATTACAAAATAGCTCCAAATGGTACCAAATTGTTAATGGAGAATACCACAGAGTACTAAACTATCAATTTTTACACCACAGTTTAAAAAATTCAACCATGACCAAAGCACAAGGTACAAAAGTATATTTTTTTCCTATAATTAAATATAATTTTTTTTGGACTATGTAAATTCTGGAAATTGGCTTCATGCTTCATCAACAATTGGTAAGAAAAATTGATTTTCTTTCTCACGTAACATTAAAACGCATCCATCAATAGAATAATTAAATTATTTCGTCTGCCAATTCAATCTTCTAATCAATAATAACCTTAAACGTTTACGAAATACAAGGATCTTATTTATCTATGTGGTATATTAAAATGATTGATTTGAATCCCTACAAAATCTTCTATCAAACAATTACAGCGAAATTCGCCGGAAATTTCGCCCTTTTAGTTGCTAGAAATGTTCACCGTTTCTGAATTTTAATAGGTTATGCATGTATATGTTCTATTAAATTTATTCAATTGATTATGCTGAGTCATATTCTTCTACATAAGTCTAATTTTTTTTAATTGAACTGCTGATACTTATAATCCAATTATTAAATATATGTCTTAATAATAAGGAAGATGTGGTTGATATATATCGTGACACGTGTTTGGAATTCAAACAAAATATCTCGTGTGCAATATGATGATCAATTTCAACCTCAGACTATATTCAATCTTCAATATTGATTGACATTATTAATAAATAAATAATGAGTATTTTATAATAAATAAATAATGAGTATTTTATTAATAAATAAAAAAAAGAAAATATTACTGATCACTTGATCAGACTTTTTAATATTATACATAAAAGTATCATAACTGTCTATCTTTTTTATGGTCAATCAAAACATTCAACATCTATTTTATCAAAGGCTAAAGTCCTATTTTGGTCTCTCTGTTATGCTCATTGTTCCAAATAGGTCCTTCAGTTATTTTTCGTTCCATATTGGTCCCTCAGTTATCCAAAACTTGTCAAAGTTGGTTCCTCTAACTAGCACTGTCAAAACGGGCTTAGGCCCGTGGGCCGGCCCGGCCCGCCCGCTAAATGGGCGGGCTTGGGCTTAAAAAATTTGGCCCGTTTAAAAACGGGCCTAAACGGTCCGGCCCGTTTAGCCCGTGGACTAAACGNTTTTCTTATATTAAGGTCCTTTTCTTTTTATAATAGGATCAAAACATAAGAAAATGAAGTAAATTAAGATTTTAAGTGAATTTACACAAAAACACAAAATCTCTCTCTCTCCCCGATTCCCCCTTCTTTGAAATCATCCACTCAATCTTCTCCGACAACTCCAACATCATGCTCGCCGCCATCATCTCCCTCCTCCTCGTCACCCTCTTCGTCCTCCTCCTCCACCTCTATGCCAAATGGTTCCTCATCCACGCCGGCCATTCCCAAAATCCTCCACCACGTTTTGGCATCCCAAAATCCTCCACCATTTTCAGATCTCGAATCAGCCCAACCCTCAAATCTAATAATTTCTCATATTCCAACACCCAAATCCTTCACAAACTTGAATCCTTCGCCGAATCCCTCTCCGACGACTCCT
Organism: Chamaecrista fasciculata; assembly: GCA_003254925.1. Classification (NCBI taxonomy): domain Eukaryota; kingdom Viridiplantae; phylum Streptophyta; class Magnoliopsida; order Fabales; family Fabaceae; genus Chamaecrista; species Chamaecrista fasciculata. The sequence continues at coordinate 13,102 of QANZ01010104.1, forward strand.
TCGCCGTGCCGGAGACATGGCCGCCGGAATCTTGACCGGAGGAGTGCGAAGGTGGGAAGATTATTTTTTGGGTGTCATTGGATGTTACTGGATTTTTTTTTGTTAGAGAGAGATTATTTTTTTGGTTTGAAATAAATTAAAACCCAAGTTATTTCTTCTATTTACATTTTGGTCTATTATAGAGAAAAATGTCTTTGATGCAAAAAAATTAAATTTTTAGGAGTTAACAATCAATTTTGTCTTTTTTTTTTAACGGAAAAATGGATGGAAACTGTTAGAGGGACCAACTTTGTCAAGTTTTACATAACTCGGGGACCAATATGGAACGAAAAATAACTGGGGTACCAATTTGAAACACTGAGCATAACTGGGGGACCAAAATAAGACTTTGACCATAAATATATATAGGTTATGGAATTGAAAGAGACAACGTTGATATTGAATTCAGATGATTGTTACATGTAAAAGCCTATGAAAAAAAATTGGCATGTAGATATTGTCTATAGTTTATTATTATTATGCTTCATGTTTTTATTGATAGTTTTTCTATAATTTATTATTATTATATATATAGACATGCAAGAACACTTATGAAGCATGAACACTTCATTTTGAGGGTGTGTCGCCGTGTCAGACACATGTCCGTGTCCGACACCCATACGACACCTATACGACACATATTCATAAGTTTGAAAATGTAAAATCAATTTTATGAAACTTTAACATGACAAACAATATAAAATAATAACACATATGATATATATTATGAATAGATATTATAACTTTTATAGTTTCATCAAAATTTATAGATTTTTAATTATTTATATATAAATATACGCCGTGTCATGTCATGTAAATTTTAATTATGAGAATATAGCATTTCTAAATTCTTATTTTGCTTCTCACACTCAGTAAAATACTTCCAAGCCAATTAGGAGATTAATTATTATTCTTAACGTTGGAAACTTTAATTATCACCTCTATATATTCATATATATCAACATATATGAATGAATAATGCAGATCAACTAATTAAGGAAAATGATAACATCATTGCTTTTAACTCTAATTTTAATATTCTTTGTACAATAAACGAAAATCCATATCTATTCATATATATCATATGTGTACAATAAACATCAAATTGATATCGTGATCATAATTGCCAAATATAGTTTCATTAATTAGGAAAAAAATTAATGAATTAATAACAAATTATATTGAGGAAAGAAAACAATCAATTACAGTTAATGAGTCATTCATCATATATATGTTGGATATTTTTTTCCTTTTAATGATACATCTTAGTTTTTTTAATTGAGATCCTTGAAGGAGTTTTGATTTAAGATAGTAATATTTAACACTAACATAGTAAAATTTAACACATTTGTACATCCTAAATAATATCTACAACACTTGAGAGTGATGTTTAACACTAACACAATAAAAATTGGAATAATTGAGTTCTTGTAAATCTACATTAAATAAAATACATTTTAGATTATGTTCATATGGTACAAAATAAATGAACAAAATTACAAAGGAGAAAAAAGTTGAAGGTCGATCACACGGCCATTAAAACTCTCCGTGCCTTGCGAATCCATTAATTAACATTATTCTTTATACAAATTAATAGCGTTTCATAACCACAAGGCTTGACCAATATTGTTGGATGATGTCGAGGAATTTATTCACTGATTTAGAGAGTTTGTCCTCCAAAATTTGAAAATTGAGAGCATGACCAAAAGTGCCAACGTCTGGCCGGTGCCCTATGCCTTTCGTGATGAAACCCCTTACCCTTGATAGTTGCTGCAACGTGCAAGGGACTATGTGACATATAAAGTTTCACATATAAAATCCACAATAGAAAATTCATCGTATGAATGTGCTATTGCTAATCAATTGAGATTTTAAGATACAATTAGTAACTCACATTGAAAAACAATGATAATAATAGTATATATGATCAAGGAAAATTCTAAAGTAAAGAAACTATAAACAAATCACATACCAAAAGAGAAGACAAAGATTCATAAAGGGGGAAGATCCATACCAATGGAAACTAAAATATACATCTTCTTGTACATGTAGTATAAAAACTAAAATAAAAAGAAAACGCCTTACAAGAGTGTGACTCTATACACCCTAACCTCTAGGTCATATTTATAGATTAAAATGAGATTGCTAAAAATCATGGGATAGTATTTAAAAATTGAATTGGGTGTTTAATTACTTATGATTTTGAATTAATTTTTTTCAAACATAATTATAAAGGAAAAATATTAATCAAAATATTAATTGAATACTATCAAAATTAACATATACAGCCAATATTTATTACATGATGTCGCCTGTGATTTATGTTAATCATTATATCAAAAATTAAAAATATTAACTACTTGTGTGTGAAACGATTATGCAACTTTTGATATGATACATTAACATATTTAGGATTGATATATAGAAAAAAATTAATAAATAGCATTAATTATTAGCTAAAAAAATCAAATAAGGGGCGTGCTTTCAAAAAATTTTAGCTAACTATAATTTTTGTCAAATTGAAAACGTTTGAATAAATATCATAAGTTTTGTTCAGAAAAAAAATAATTAATTTCATAAGATGACAAACTTAATTTACATAAATGAAAATTAATATGTATAAATGAAAATAAGTTATCATGTCACAAATTTTGATCAGAAATGGTAGTCATTCTCTATGTCCAATTATATTTATCAGTAGGAGCATATAAATAATGTCACATGATACTATTAAAATGAATAATTGTTAGAAAATTCCACATGGACAATTACATTAATGCTTTTATGATTTTAGATGACAAAATTAATGATTTTGCCACATGGAAAAATCGTGAAAAGCTCCTTCCATGTACATTTCACCCATATAATTATTATTAGTTTGATTTTTATCAATTGTTATATATATTAACCCAAAATTTTTTTTACCAAAATACTGACATAGGTAAAATTACTTACAAAGAGGATACAATATTCTCATTATTATATAAGCACAATCAATTATGATTAATGATTTACCAATTTGAGATAATTGTTATCCCGATATCTATACATTTTACCTTTGTATGTGTTACCACACTACTAAAAATACGGTGTTTAGGGACGGTCATTTGCGGGCGGTTGTCACAACCGTCGTCAGACACACGCTTTTACACATTTTGCCTTCGGTCAAATGAAACGTCAGCAGAAGCATGTATAAACGTCGCCGAGGAAATGAAAGAGCGCCAATATTTTTTTCCCCAAAGCGTTTTCCCTCTCTTTCATTATTCCCTCACTCCCAATTTCATTTCCGCACTCTAATCGACCTCCTCCTTCATTAAAAGCGTTTTCCCCAATTTCATTTCTGTGTGCCATCATCGCGAAAATCAACGACGAAGAACGACGCTGCTCTGCTCCTTGTTTCGACGCTTTTGGCTCTTCGTTGTTGCTCCTAATTCCCACTCTGTGTGCCATCATCACTTAGAACCATAATCGCGTTTCACTTCCGACACTTCCATCTCCCGTTTCACTCTTTCTCCCTAAAACCCTCTCAATCTCGCAATCGCACAACCCTCTCAATCTCGCACAATCACGCAACCCTCTCAAACCCGTCGTTGCCGTCTGGGTGGCCGGCTCCGGCAAGGTACGTTTCTTTTTTCTCTTTCGTTGTTCTGTTTTGTTTTATTTTTAAAATGTTTGATTGTTGATAAATGTGTTAGTTAGGGTAGGGGTCATTGTGATTTCGGCGAGGAATGTAGTACTCTTATTGCTCTATTAGCTGGATTTTAGTTCATCTCAAGTTGATTTTTTCTGGGTATGGCGTGTTTGTTGATTTTGGTGAATATGTTTGTTTTGGCATGTCAATCTGAAAGAATTACCAATGTTGGTTGTCACTCTTTCAAAGATTGTAAACTTTTAATAAAAACTCTAGTTTTTTAACTTGAGAGAAGCATCGAAATTAGATAGTCTAGAGTTTTTATTTCTGTTTCGAATTAAGGTTTAACAAGGGACGGTGAGTACTTCAAGTCAAAAAGGGCTACTGTGAGCTGGCGTGTTGATGGTTATAATATAGAAGAATTAAGTCATGGTTCCTAATTCAAAAGNAACGTCGATCACACAACCATTGAAACTCTCCGTGCCTTGCAAATCCATTAATCAACTTTATTCTTTATACAAATTAATAGCGTTTCATAACCACAAGGCTTGACCAATATTGTTGTATGATGTTGAGGAACTTATTCACTGATTTAGAGAGTTTTGCATTAAGGCCTCCAAAATTTGAAAATTGATAGCATGACCAAAAGTGCCAACGCCTGGCCGGTGCCCTATGCCTTTCGTGATGAAACCCTTTACCCTTGACAGTTGCGAAGAATATATATATATATATATATAAGATTTTCCTGCAACATGCAAGGGACTATGTGACATATAAAGTTTCACATATAAAATCCACAATAGAAAATTCATCGCATGAATGTGTTATTGCTACTCAATTGAGATTTTAAGAGATAATTAGTAACTCACATCAAGGATAATAATAGTATATATGATCAAGGAAAATTCTAAAGTAAAGAAACTATAGACAAATTGATGAACCTGGTTTTGGCCGTAGGGCATTACCTGGTTCGATGAGGCAACTTTGGGTCAGAAGTCACCTGCAAGTCAATGAAAACACAGGGGTGGCCCTGCGATTCACCTCCGATGCTTAAGTCAGTAAAATAGCCTGAGAGCAATAGTGTGTAGAAAATGGAAATAGTGCGTACCTTTTTCCAGTAGAGGAGCTCTCCTTTTATGATCCCAACTGATTTGGCCAAATCAGTTGTGATCTTGGTGGAAATCCTAACTGTCCGTTATTCTCGCAGATCTGTTGGTCAGGATACGGGAATAAGTTGTTTGGTTTCTGAAGGTTGCAGCAACGCCTTTTCTTATGCCTTCTCGTGAGCGCCAGTTTGTTGGCGTTCTCGACCGACGTAAGGCTTTTGGTGCCTTAACCATGCTAGGACTCTTTCTGTGGACGCCTAGCTTTTGGCGTCCTCGATTGTCATGAGGAGCTTGGTGCCTTACTTGTGTAGGGCTCTTTTGGCGTTCTCGCCCAAGGGATTCCTTTGATGAGACTTTGAACGCCTGTGGCCTAGGTCTTCTAGTCCTCAAGTTATCAGGCCTATTATCACAAATCACATACCAAAAGAGAAGACAAAGATTCATAAAGGGGGAAAGATCCATACCAATGGAAACTAAAATATACATCTTCTTGTTCATCTAGTATAAAAACTAAAATAAAAAGAAAATGCCTCACAAGAGTGTGACTCTATACACCCTAACCTCTAGGTCATATTTATAGATTAAAATGAGATTGCTAAAAAAGGTCATTTTTAAATCAATACACCAAAAATCATGGGATAGTATTTAAAAATTGAATTGGGTGTTTACAAAGATAATTACTTATGATTTTGAATTAATTTTTAACAAACATAATTATAAATGAATAATATTAATCAAAATATTAATTGAATACTATTAAAATTAACATATACATCCAATATTTATTACATGATGACTCCTGTGATTTACGTTAATTATTATATCAAAAATTAAAAATATTAACTACTTTCTTTTTTGGCCAATAAAATATTAACTACTTGTGTATGAAACGATTATGCAACCTTTGATATGATACATTAACATATTTAGGATTGATATATAGAAAAAAACTTAATAAATAGCATTAATTATTTAGGAGTAGGTTAAGTTGATGGCTTAGGTGGACGTCCCCATCGGGGTGAAGTCTTACCAAATGCCACTTCTGTATTTAACCATTTGCCCTCTGATTCTGTTAGTGTGATTCCTTATGAGTACTAGTTAGGTAAAAGACCTTATTAGAGTATGCTAAGACCATGAGGGTTTATAGCACACTTGATCCTTTCCAGCAGTGTGGGAAGCTTGTCTTTAGAGGCAAGTAGCTTATCTCGTTGAGATAGCTTGGTCACTCAAAAGGATACGTCTTCATTAGCGAGGATGAAGACACTAGAGTCACAGAATTTAAGTCTAAGAATGTAATGTTCCTTAAGACTAACTTTTATAGTAAGGGAGATGGATTTTAATTATAATGTGCACCTCCGTTAAGAGGAGGAGGATCAACAACACACCAAGAGTAGCGTATAGATGCACCTCCAATTGTCAAGTCCAGTGGGAGTGATGTTTACGTGAAGCATGCCTCCCACGGAGCACAATCTAAGGTGAGTACTAGAGTAGTAGTAACTCCTATGTGAAGAAGAGCCCAAGATGGTTCAATAGGCTCTCTCCTACCCTACTAGTAAATGGTGGACTATAGCGATGAAAGAAAAGATGACGAAGTCTATAAGGACAAACCAAGTATAAGACTTGGTGGATCTCCCCCGCGTCGCAAGACATTTTGAGAACAAGTGTGCTCTCAAAGGTTAAGGGAGGTAGATGGGTCAATTGACCACTACTAGGCACATTAAGCAGTGAAGAGGTTCACTCGATAAGAAGGTATCGAAAGTGACGAAGCCTTCTCGTTTGTTGTGTGGACAAAGTCTGTTTCTAGCTTTGGTCTCCAGTTTGAGTCTGCGAGTACATCTGTTGGATGTCAAGACTACTTACTTGAATGACAACCTAGGTGAAGGGTTTACATGCATGAGCATGTAGATTTTGTGGCAAGAGGCTAGGAGCACAAATGTGCTAACTCCAGTGATCTATCAAGATCTCACACCTTCATCTAAACTCGTGGTAATTGACCACTTAGTCCATTTCAAGAAAGTTGAGAGTATTTCATTACCCTCACACTGTGTGTAGAAGACATATGGTGAGCTAGAAACTGTTGGGAAATCCCCGGGGAAAACACGCAGCGGAAGCAAAAAGTAAATAAAAAAAAACTTGTGCTCCCCAGGAAAATCCCACCCTGAGATCCGCTAGTTGAATTTAAAACCAGATACGAAAAGTGTTATACCTCAAGCTTTCAATCGGATTGGTTAAACTTGGTGAGTCTGAGAAGTCCGTTTGCAACGTCCTTCCTCCACCGGTAATCCACACGAACAGTTTGTCGAACACCAAGGTGCTAGCCTTCTGCGCCTTTCTCCAAAGGAACCGGGAACCGAATCTACAATTGTTGAACTTCAAGAACTCCTTCTTGAATTCAGGCTAGGTGGCGCAACCATGGAGGAGATAGCAACAAAATTCCTTTTGTTCTTCTTCTCCCAAAACCCTAAATCGACTTTCTCTCTCTAACTCTTAGGAGCAAAGTCGAATCTTCTCTCTCTACAAGGAGGAAGGCGAGTTTCTCTCTCTCTCAACAAGGAGGAAGATGAATGCTCATTCAATTAGGGTTTCACTTGTGAGTGTGTGTCTCAAAATAGGCACCTAGCACCTTATATACTCATGTATATAATTATTTTTAGAGCATTATTATAATTCCAAATTATAATAATATGGCTTTCATGAATTGAATTTCAAATTATAATATTACCATAATATTAAAGTTAAATTCAAATCGTAATATTAGAGAATCAATTTGGGAGATCAAATCTCCCCATAGGATTCACCAAGATGGCGCCATGTAGCCCTAAATTATCATTGGAATTTTATAAATCAAAAACCTTCCTAACTCTTAGGAAGTCATGATTCTCCAAAGATCCTGTTTTTGAGATCTCACCAAATCTTTTGAATTCAAATCTTTTGATATCTCTATCAAATCTTTTGAATTCAAATTCATGACTTTAAATTAATAAAACATTTTTATTAATAAAAAGGCCATAAGAGGCGCCACCCTCTCAACAATATTGGGGAATTTTATAATTCAATAATTTCCTAACTTATAGGAAACTTATCTGAATTGTTTTCCCTAATATTTAAATTGTAAATAATTAATCCCTATTAATCATTTATCAAATATTATATTTAAATTTGTCTCACAAATTTAAATACTTCATAACTGTAGAAAATTTAAGACAAGACATAATGTCCCAGACATTTCCTCTGTGTCTTAAATTAGGCCACC
>QANZ01010104.1:31249-45347 GCA_003254925.1 Chamaecrista fasciculata
TGACTAGGTGAAAACGTCTGAGTATATGTTTGGTCCTCTGGTGGGACCGTGGCTGCTTGGCTTGTGCAATAGCGCCACTATTGTCACAATACAGGGTTACGGGATCAAAAATGGTCGGAACCACCCCAAGCTCGCAGATGAACTTTCTAATCCACACAGCCTCCTTTGCCGCATCCGATGCTGCACTATACTCGGACTCCGTTGTAGAATCGGCAATCGTGCTCTGCTTGGAACTCTTCCAACTCACGCTACCGCCTTTCAGGAGAAACACATATCCTGACTGCGATTTAAAGTCATCTTGGTCGGTTTGGAAACTAGCATCTGTGTAACCCCTTACACATAGCTCCTCATTAGTTCCACCGTACACCAAGAACTCATCCTTAGTCCTTCTCAAGTACTTAAGGATATTCTTGACAGCGATCCAATGATCCTCACCAGGGTCTTGTTGGAATCGGCTCGTCATGCTTAGGGCAAATGACACATCCGGTCGAGTACATAACATGGCATACATGATGGATCCTATGGCCGAGGCATATGGAATTCCACTCATGCGCCTTCGCTCAACAAGTGTCTTCGGACACTGTTTCTTGCTCAAGGTCAAGCCATGATTCATAGGGATGAATCCCTTCTTGGATTCCTGCATATTGAACCTCTTCAATATCTTATCCAAGTATGTACTTTGACTCAATCCGAGAAGCCTCCTAGATCTATCTCTATAGATCTTAATGCCTAGGATATAGGCAGCTTCTCCCAAGTCCTTCATTGAGAAAGATTTTCCTAACCAAGATTTAATAATCTCTAAGGTTGGAACATCGTTTCCAATGAGTAGTATGTCATCGACATACAGTACCAAGAATATTATAGTACTCCCACTAACCTTCTTGTAAACACAAGGTTCGTCAGGGTTTTGTAAGAAGCCAAACTTATTGACTACTTCGTCAAAACGGTGATTCCAACTCCTGGATGGTTGCTTCAATCCATAAATGGATCTCTGAAGCTTGCATACTATGTCTGGTGCCTCAGGACATACAAACCCCTCAGGTTGTATTATATACACATCCTCGGGCAGCCTTCCATTAAGGAACGCTGTTTTGACATCCATTTGCCATATCTCATAGTCATAATATGCGGCTATGGCAAGGAGGATCCTAATGGACTTGGCCATTGCAACAGGAGAAAACGTTTCGTCATAGTCTATACCATGACGTTGCGTAAATCCCTTCGCAACCAGCCTCGCCTTGAAGACATTGACGTTGCCATCCATGTCTGTTTTCTCCTTGAAAACCCACTTGCACCCTACGGGTTTTACCCCTTCGGGTGGAGCGACCAAGGTCCATACCTTGTTGTCGTACATAGATTGCATCTCAGCCTTCATGGCTTCAACCCATTTCTCTGAGTTGGGATCTACGATGGCCTCTTGATAGGTGGTCGGTTCACCACGCTCTGTGAGCAACACATCCTTGTTTTCGGTCACGAGAAATCCGTAATATCTCTTCGGCGGAAAACGTGTTCTATCAGACCTTCGTGGTCCTTGTGTTTGTGGAGGAGCTTCCACAACGTCTTGTGGAACTTCTCCAGTTTCCGTCTGCGCCTCTGGCGTGTCTTGTGGAACTTGAACTTCTTCAAGCTCTATCTTACTCCCACTGTTTCTTTTGGAAACTAGATCCTTCTCCAAGAAGTATCCACTCCTGACTACAAACACTTTGTTGTCAGCTGGGTAGTAGACATAGTATCCCCTTGTTTCCTTGGGGTACCCTACAAATAGACACTTGAGGAATTTGGGTGACAGTTTCTCGTTAGCTTGCTGCTTAACGTAAACCTCACATACCCAAACCTTGAGGTAAGACATAGTGGGACTCCTCCCACTCCATATCTCATATGGTGTCTTCTCAACAGCCTTGGACGGAACACGATTAAGTGTGAAAGCGGCAGCTTCTAGAGCGTCCCCCCAAAAGGATGGCGGAAGATCAGTTTGACTCATCATAGATCGAACTATATCCAATAGAGTTCGATTCCTCCTCTCAGACGCACCATTCCACTGTGGTGTTCCAGGTGGAGTAAGCTGTGAGACTATCCCACAACTACTAAGATGATCAATGAAGTCTTGACTCAAATACTCGCCTCCTCGAGAAGATCGTAGGATCTTGATTCTCTTGTCAAGCTGGTTCTCAACTTCATTCTGAAATCTCTTGAACATTTCAAAAGACTCTGACTTGTGCTTCATCAGGTAGATATACCCATATCTACTGAAGTCGTCAGTAAAAGTAATGAAGTAGGAGTAACCTCCTCTAGCACTGATACTCATGGGTCCACATACATCGCTATGTATGATTCCCAAAAGGTCAGATGCCCTTTCACTGCGGCCAGTGAAAGGCGCCTTTGTCATTTTTCCAAGTAGAAACGATTCGCAAGCATCATAAGATTCAAAATCAAATGAGCTTAGAAGTCCATCTCTATGGAGCTTCTCTAGGCGTTTCTCGTTTATATGGCCTAAACGACAATGCCAGAGGTATGTAGGATTAGACTCGTTAGTCTTAATCATTTTCGTATCGATGTTATAGATTTCGTTATTATGTCGTTGTTCCAATTTTAAGATATAGTGGTTATCATGCAGATCACCATAAGCATATAACACATCATTCTTATAAATTGAACATCTACCATTTCCATTCATGCAAATAAATCCTTCTTTATCCAAATAAGAAAGTGATATAATGTTAGAACTAAGAGATGGTACATAATAACAATTGTTTAATAACAAAATAAGCCCAGTGGGCAAAACTAGCTCGTATGTTCCTACAGCAACAGCAACAACCCTTGCTCCATTGCCCACACATAGGTCCACCTCGCCTCTGCTCAGCTTTCTACTTCTTCTCAACCCCTGGACATTAGTGTTGGGAAATCCCAGGGAAAACACGCAGCGGAAGCAACAATATAAACAAAAAAACTTGCGCTCCCCAGGAAAATCCCACCCTGAGATCCGCTAGTTGAATTTAAAACCAGATACGAAAAGTGTTATACCTCAAGCTTTCAATCGGCTGGTTAAACTTGGTGAGTCTGAGAAGTCCGTTTCCACGTCCTTCCTCTACCGGTAATCCACACGAACAGTTTCCTGAACACAAGGTGCTAGCCTTCTTGTTTCTTTCTCCAAAGAAACCAGGGATTGAATCTACAACTTTTGAACTCAGGAACTCCTTCTCTAAATTCATGCTAGGTGGCGCAACAGAGCAGAAGACAGCAACAAAACTCCTTTTGTTCTTCTTCTCTCAAGAACCCTAGGAACCCACAACTTCAATTTTCCCTCTAACTCTTTAGGAGAAAATCGACTTCTCTCTCTAGGAAGGTGGGTGGCGAATTTTCTATCTCAACAAGGAAGAAAATCGACTTGCCTTAGTGAACTAGGGTTTCTCACAAGTATGTATATGGGCTAGGCGACTTTTAGCTTATATAATTACCAAAATTATGGTAATTTTATAAATATAAAATCATGATATTACAATAATATCATATCTTTAAGACTTGAATATCTAATTAAAATATTACCATAATATTTTAATTCAAATTCAAATTGCTATCTCAGAGAATCAAATGGAAGATCAAATCTCCCAATGGGACCCACATGAGATAGGCGCCTAACTCCCCTTAATATATTGGAATTTTATAAATCAAAAATAACTCCTAAAATTAGGAAGTCATAACCAACTTATTTTATCCCAATGTTTTTGAATTAAAATATTACCATAATATCTTTAATTCAAATTTTGAATTCTGAATTTAAATTCTTTATTGAATTAAAATATTACCCCAATATCTTAATTCAAATCTTGAATTTCAAATTCAAATTCAAACTCATGATTTAAATTAATAAAACATTTTTATTAATTAAATCACCAAAGAGGCGCCACCCTCTATAAAAATATTAGTGAATTTTATAAATCAATAATCTCCTAACTTTTAGGAAACTTATTTGATTTATTATTCCTAATATTTTAATTGTAAATAATTAATCTCTATTAATCATTTAACAATTATTTAAACTGTAGAAAATTTAAGACAAGACATAATGTCCCAGACATTTCCTCTGTGTCTTAAATTAGGCCACGGAGTGACCCACGAATTACCCTAATTCGTGTCCCTTATAAAGCGTGTTCTAATCCTGCTCGTGTGTGACCCAGCAGGCCCCACGTGAAGTTGGCAGTAGGTCATCCCCATGTCCTACAAGTCGTGAGCGGACTCTAGCAAGCCATCACGACTACCCAAAACACGTGAGTGATCGTTTGTTACCAAAACCGATTTTAACCTTCGTACCTCCTTGGCACCGACCCTATTGTTCTGCGATATCTTGGTTATGGATCAGGCACAGGAAAGTCATCCATGATTCAAACCTTTACTTTCTCGATCTCCTTGAGTAAGTCCGAATATACTGAGTGGCCACTCTTTCCTTGGACACACTCATCGAGGGCGCCAGTAAGATATCTCCCATCTAATGGGGAACAAAATCCCTATTTTGGTCAGTCCACATTCCTCAGCACGGCAATCAACCAAACCCGTACTTAGCCCTTATGGCTACCCTGCTACGGGCAACGTTAGACTAAGCCAAACTCTGACAACTGCAACGCCGGAATAATGATGACCTCAGGTCTAAGGCGTCGTGACATGCGTACAGGAGAGGCAAGCTGATGACTAAACCCATGCAGGACTCTCCGGGTCAGTCCAGCAACTCGTAACCCCTTACGTAATTGCACCATGACTCTCGTTCCAGCATCTAGTGCGTGCATCCCTATGCACCGAGGTCATGCTGATCTTAGTTCATTTTCGCTCCCACGAAAACAATCGATCAGGGACAGATTTAGATTAATTATCTTATAATTAATCATGGACGTTATCACAGTAATCATGCTAATAATGTGAAAACCATTAATTTATCTCTATAAATTAATCCATATGTTCATAACATATATAAAAGAGGATTGGCCCTAGGGCACAATTCCCAACAATTAGTACATATGTGAGAACCACAAGCAGTATCCAATACCCAAGTGGTAGGAGTAGACAAGTGAACGCCTATAACAAAGATACCTGAAGTAGAGGCTTCGCTCTTCTTCTTCTTCTTCAGATCTTCCAAGAACAGCTTACAGTTTCTCTTCTAGTGTCCCGCCTTCTGGCAGAAGAAACAGACTGTATCCTTATTGGGCTTTGCCTTCTTGGCAGGCGGCGGGTTAGGCTTAGCCGCAGGCTTGGTCCCACCAACCTCGACGTCTCCTTTCCTCTTTCCTTTGCCCTTACCCTTTCCCTTGTTCTGAACTAGTAAGACAGTGCTAGGCGCCTTCTTAATAGATGCCTTAGTAGTCTTTAGCATCCCATGCAGTTCAGAAACGGTCTTCTCCATGCCATTCATGTTAAAGTTTAAGACGAATTGGTTATAACTTATAGATAGCGAATTCAGGATCAAATCAGTCGCTAGCTCTGGCACAATGGGAAAACCCAGCCTGGCAAGGTGATCTATGTACCCCTGCATCTTCAAGACGTGGGCACTAACAGATCCACCTTGCCTGTACTTGGAACATTTCCATGAGATGTGTTATTATCTCATATGCCCCTTTGTTCTCCAAGTTCATTTGAATCTCGGGAATCATGGTTACCAGCATAAGACAGGCAACGTCCACAGAGTCACTTTGATGCTTCTCGTAAGCATCTCTCTATGCTCTTGGAGCGTTTGCAGCAGGCTGTTCAGGGATGGGGTTCTCTAGGACATAGAGCTTTCTTTCCTGGGTGAGAACAATTCTCAGATTTCGGTACCAGTCAAGAAAGTTAGTCCCAGTCAACTTGTCCTTCTCAAGGACAGATCGCAATGATAGTGTTTGAACGTTCGTTGCCCTTTCTACAATTTAGATATGAAAAGCTTTAATTAGCAGGAAAAAATAAAATTGTATCCACTATTTTATAAAGCCCAGTGAAATTTATTATTAGTGGCTAAGATCCATATTTCACTAAAGTTTACCGTCGTGTAGGCAATCATGCACCCTTTAGTTATTTAGATAGGTAACTCCTTACCAATCACATCTCATGTGACTCTTAGATCCTTATGGGACTGTATCATCTCATGATACTTATTATGGCATGTTTATCCCATCTAATGCCTTGAGGTCCAAAACCGTTTTGATAACCCCATTAAGTCACTCGGTAAAACATGTGAATGGCTAGGTTCAAAACAATGAGGCCGAAGGCCAACCCCTATATAATCAAGGCCCAACTGCAACACATGTCGCGTAGGCGATCACCGTATTCAAAGAACCAAGATTTCAACGGGCATCGTGTTGAAACTCCCATTCACCCGTGCTTCCTCAAGGTCAAGGCAGATACGTGTCGCGTAGGCGATCACCGCTCCACGATGAACAAGATTTTTGCAGTTTGTTTTAGCGATGACATTATTTACTTAAATTTTCTAAAAGGGTTTGATTTTTAAAATTAATTAAAAAAAAAGGTTTCGTCTTATAGTTTGATTTTAAAACTCCTTTTAAAATTAAACGAGTCATGCCACATGTTTATTACCCCATGTATCTCATACATATAAACATGTGCCCGAATTTTGTATCGTATACAAAATCCCACGCTCGTATCGTATACGTGGTTGTAGCGCGATATATATAATTAGCATGTTAAAATTCGCACCCTAAACATACATCTAGTGCATCACATACAACTAAATGTAAAACAAACACCGTGTTTAGATATGGCCCATCTACCCTAGAATTCTCCCAAGCCAATGAGAGAACCTTTCTAAAAGGAAAAATAAAATTACACGTGAATAAACCCCAGTTACATTGAGGTATAAACTGAAAGTAAATTTTACACCAGAGTAAAGGGAGACGACACGCAAGCCGTATTTACGGAAATAAACCTCCTAGAGCCATATCCAACACCACACAATTCAAATATGAACAATTCATACAATTATGTCAAACATGGTAACCAACACATATATTAAAACTCCTTTTAAAATTGTGTTCAATTTAGGGTCTGTGCAATTTTAACATGCCCTTTTCTTGAGATTAGGCCTTTTGTCAATAATTATAAATACCATGAACCTCCTTTCAAGAATTTATAAACATAGACCCCCAAAAATTTTAAAATTCACAATTTTAACAAATTTTCAGCCACCTTTATAATTATTATAATTAAAACACTTTTAACTATAAATATAAAGGAATTTCGACTTTGGCCTAAAACATCAAGAAAAATTTTCCAGTCGATCCAATCGACTCTATATGTATCTCATACATATAATTTGCACCTTTTTCTGTAGATTGAATTTTAAGAAAATTGTTCGGTGGATTTCTTTGTAAAACCAAAAACGTGATTGAAAGCGGTCAACACACATATCATACATCACATGTACACATAAACAGTTTTAAATCCTAGAACTAGCGTGGCTCTGATACCACTGTTGGGAATCCTAGGCACCTAAAGCAGCAGAAGCAAAGATAAAACGATAAAATTAAAACACCTAGGTCCTAGAATTCCCGAACGGATCCGCTAGCAGAAATTAAAACTTTTAGATAGTGGTATACCTCACGAGTTTCAATCTGATGGTTGAACAAGGCGAATCCAAGGAGCCCACTCCCAGCGTTCTCCCTCTGCCAGTAATCCACACGAACAGTTTCTTTGAACACCGAGGTGCTAGCCTTCAGTTCTTTTCTCCAAAAGAACTAGGGACCTATCTACAGACCTCTGAACTCAAGAACTCCTTCTTGAAACAGCAATCGAGGTGGCGCTTAGAAGAAACCCCCCACAAGAACTCCTTCTTGCCTTTTCTTCTCTCAGAAACCCTAATTATGGAGTCTGATCGATTTTCTCTAACTCTTAGAGAAAAGTCGACTTTTCTCTCTCTTGGGTGCAAAGGTGCGATTTTCTCTCTCTCTTCAAGGAGGATGAAAATCAAAACTAGGGTTGTACTTGCTTACTTGGGCAAGTCGACTTGCCCATATTTATAGACAAAAATTTGGTGATTTAATTATTCCTAAAATCATGATATTCTGATAATATAATTATTTTAGGACTTGAATTTAGAATTAAAATATTACCTTAATATTTTAATTTAAATTCAAACTGCAATCTTGGAGAATCAAATTAGAGATCAAATCTCTCATTGGGACCCACCAACCATGCGCCATCTCCCTCTCCCTTTTCCTTGGAATTTTATAAATCAAAAACTTTCCTTAATTTATGATTTACCAAAGATTCTGAGAGGAGATCTCACCAAATCTATTTGAATCAAATCTTTTGATATCTCCATCAAATCTTTTGAATTCAAACTTATTCTTTGAATTAATAAAACTATTTTATTTATCCAAATAATCTAAAAGAGGCGCCACCCTCATCTAATTATTGGGAATTTTATAATTCAATAATTTCCTAACTCTTAGGAACATTATCTGAATTATTTTCCTAATATTTTAATTGTAAATAATTAATCCCCATTAATCATTTAACAATTATTATATTTAAATTTGTTCCACAAACTTAAATATTACACATCTGCAGATCAATTAAGACAAGACCTAATGTCCCAGACATTTCCTCTGTGTCTTAAATCGTGCCACCGGAGTTACCCATGAATTAACCCTAATTCGTGTCCCTTTCAAATGGTGTTCTGTTCCTGCTCGTGTGTGACCCAGCAGGCCCCACGTGAAGTTGGCAGCAGGTCATCCCCATGACCTACAAGTCGTGAGCGGACTCTAGCAAGCCATCACAACTACCCAAAACACGTGAGTTATCGTTTTTACTAAAACGACTTAACCTCAGTACCTCCTTGCTAGAGATCCTATTGTCCTACGATATCTTGGTCATGGACTAGGCACAGCAAAGTCATCCATAATCCAAACCACAACTTTCTCGATTCCCTGAGTAAGTCCCAATTCCTGAGTGGCCACTCTTTTTCCTGGACAGACCCATCGAGGGCGCCAGTTAGATATCTCTCATCTAATGAGGGACAAAATCCCATTTTGGCCAATCCACATTCCTCAGCACGACAATCAACCAAACCCGTACTTAGCCCTTATGGCTACCCTGTTACGGGCAGCGTTAGACTAAGCCAAAGTCTGACAACTGCAACGTCGGAATAATGATGACCTCAGGTCTAAGGCATCGCTACAAGCGTACAACCAGAGGCAAGCTAATGACTAAACCCATGCAGGACTCTCCGGGTCGGTCCAGCAACTCGTAACTGTTGGGAATCCTAGGCGCCTAAGGCAGCGGAAGCAAAAATAAAATTAAAAATTAACACCTATGTCCTATGATTCCCGAACAGATCCGCTAGTAGAATTTAAAACTTTTGGTTAGTGTTATACCTCAGAGTTTCAAATCAATCGGTTGAACGGGGCGAGTTCCACGGAGTCCACTCCCAGAGTTCTCCCTCTGCCAGTAATCCACACGAACAGTTTCTTTGATCACCGAGGTGCTAGCCTCCAATTCTTTTCTCCAAAAGAATTCTGGGACCAATCTACAGACCTCTGATTCCAAGAACTCTTCTTGAATCAGTTATAGAGGTGACGCTTAGAAGAATCCCCCCACAAGAACTCCTTCTTGCCTATTCTTCTCTCAAAACCCTAATTCTAGAGCAAAATCGAATTCTCTCTCTAACTCTTAGAGAAAGTCGACTTTCTCTCTAGTGTGTGCAAAGGAATTTTTCTCTCTCTAACTCTTAGGAGGAAAAACAAACTAGGGTTTCACACTTGTGTATCTAGGGCAAGTCGACTTGCCCTCTTTATATAGGGAGAAATTTTGGTGATTTAATAATTCCTAAAATAAAGATATTCTGATAATATAATTATTTTAGGCCTTGAATTTATAATTATAATATTACCTTAATATTATATTTAAATTCAAAATGCAATCTTGGAGAATCAAATTGAGAGATCAAATCTCCCAATGGGACCCACCAAGATGGCGCCTTCCCTCTCTTATTATCCTTGGAATTTAATTAATCAAAAACTTCCTTATTTTTGATTCACCAAAGATTCTGAGAGATACTCACCAAATCTTTTGAATTTCAAATCTCCATTTGAATTTCAAATATTATTTGAATTAAATAAAACATTTTTATTTATCCAAATAACACCCCAAGAGGCGCCACCCTCTTAATATATTTAGGAATTGGCTTAAGTGCACTTTTGGTCCCCTAGCTTTCACAAAGGTTTCAATTTGGTCCCCTAACTTTTTTTGCTGCAATTTTGGTCCCCTAACTTTCGCAAAAGTCTTAGTTTGGTCCCCTAACTTTTTTTGTTGCAATTTTGGTCCCCTAACTTTTTAAAACGTCTCACCGTTGGTCCCCTAATTTTCGGAAAAGTCTCAATTTTGGTCCCCAAACTTGGGACCAAAAGGGGATCAATGGTGAGACGTTTTCAAAAGTTAGGGGACCAAAATTGCAACAAAAAAGTTAGGGGACCAATGGTGAGACGTTTTCAAAAGTTAGGGGACCAAAATTGCAACAAAAAAAGTTAGAGGACCAAATTGAAACCTTTGCGAAAGTTAAGGGACCAAAAGTGCACTTAAGCCTTAGGAATTTTATAATTCAATAATCTCCTAACTCTTAGGAACATTATCTGAATTATTTTCCTAATATTTAAATTGTCTATAATTAATCTCATTAATTATATACAATTATTAATATTTAAATTTGTCCCACAATCTAAATATGTCATCTGTAGATTAATTAAGACAAGACATAATGTCCCAGACATTTCCTCTGTGTCTTAAATCGTGTCACTCGCGTGACCCACGAATTAACCCTAATTCGTGTCCCATTCAAATGGTGTTCAGTTCCTGCTCGTGTGTGACCTAACAGGCCCCACGTGAAGTCGGCAGTAGGGCATCCCCATGACCTACAAGTTGTGAGCGGACTCTAGCAAGCCATCACAACTACCCAAAATCCGTGAGTTATCGTTTGGTATCCAAAAACGGCCTAACCTCAGTACCTCCGTGTCAGAGATCCGATTGTCCTACGATATCTTGGTCATGGACTAGGCACAGGTATGTCATCCATAATCCAAACCTCAACTTTCTCAATTCCTTGAGTAAGTCCCAAATCCCAGCGTGGCCACGCATTTTCCTGGACAGACTCATCGAGGGCGCCAGTTAGATATCTCTCATCTAATGAGGGACAAAATCCCATTTTGGTCAATCGACATTCCACAGCAATGCAATCAACCAGTCCCGTACTCAGCCCGTATAACTACCCTGTTACGGGCAGCGTTAGACTATGCCAAAGACTGACAACTGCAACGCCGGAATAGTCATTGACCTCAGGTCAAAGGCATCGCTACAGGCGTACTAGGAGAGACTAGCTGATGATTAAACCCATGCAGGACTCTCCGGGTCAGTCCAGCAATTCGTAACCACCTTACGTAATTGCACCATGACTCTCGTCCCAGCATCTAGTGTGTGCATCTCATGCACCGAGGTCATGCTGGTCTTAGTTCATTTTTGCTCCCACAAAAATAATCGACCAGGGACAAGTTTAGATTAATTATCTCATAATTAATCATGGATGTCATCATAGTAAACATGCTAATAATATGATAACACATTAATTTATCTTCCATAAATTAATAATATGTTCACAACATATTTAACAAATAAAATGATTGGCCCTAGGGCACAATCTCCAACAGACTCCCACTTGCACTAGGGTACAATCATCAATCTAGTTCTTCCTACTCTAGGTTCACTGATCAATGTGTCTAATCCCCATCGACGATACATGGCGTTCATGTATGACCCTTGCAAGAGGTTTAGTCATAGGATCAGCAACGTTGTCCTCGCCTGCTACCTTACATATCTTTACATCACCTCTGTCAATCATCTCCCTGACTAGGTGAAAACGTCTGAGTATATGTTTGGTCCTCTGGTGGGACCGTGGCTCCTTGGCTTGTGCAATAGCGCCACTATTGTCACAATACAGGGTTACGGGATCAGAAATGGTCGGAACAACTCCAAGCTCGGAGATGAACTTTCTAATCCACACAGCCTCCTTTGCCGCATCCGATGATGCAATATACTCGGACTCCGTTGTAGAATCAGCAATCGTGCTTTGCTTGGAACTCTTCGAGCTCACGCTGCCACCGTTCAGGAGAATTACATATCCTGACTGCGATTTAAAATCATCTTGGTCGGTTTGGAAACTAGCATCTGTGTAACCCCTTACACATAGCTCTTCATCAGTTCCACCGTACACCAAGAATTCATCCTTAGTCCTTCTCAAGTACTTAAGGATATTCTTGACAGCGATCCAATGATCCTCACCAGGGTCTTGTTGGAATCGGCTCGTCATGCTTAGGGCAAATGACACATCCGGTCGAGTACATAACATGGCATACATTATGGATCCTATGGCCGAGGCATATGGAATTCCACTCATGCGCCTTCGCTCAACAAGTGTCTTCGGACACTGCTTCTTGCTCAAGGTCAATCCATGATTTATAGGGACGAATCCCTTCTTGGATTCCTGCATATTGAACCTCTTCAATACCTTATCCAAGTATGTACTCTGACTCAATCCGAGAAGCCTCCTAGATCTATCTCTATAGATCTTAATGCCTAGGATATAGGCAGCTTCTCCCAAGTCCTTCATTGAGAAAGATTTTCCTAACCAAGATTTAATAATCTCTAAGGTTGGAACATCGTTTCCAATGAGTAGTATGTCATCGACATACAGTACCAAGAATACGATAGTACTCCCACTAACCTTCTTGTAAACGCAAGGTTCGTCCGTGTTCTGCAAGAAGCCAAACTCTTTGACTACTTCGTCAAACCGGTGATTCCAACTCCTGGATGCCTGCTTCAATCCATAAATGGATCTCTGAAGCTTGCACACCATGTCTGGAGCCTCTGGACATACAAACCCCTCAGGCTGTATCATATACACATCCTCGGGCAGCCTTCCATTAAGGAATGCTGTTTTGACATCCATCTGCCATATCTCATAGTCATAATATGCAGCTATGGCAAGGAGGATCCTTATGGACTTGGCCATGGCGACAGGCGAAAACGTTTTGTCATAGTCTATACCATGACATTGCGTGAATCCCTTCGCAACTAGCCTGGCCTAGAAGACGTTAACGTTGCCATCCATGTCGGTTTTCTCCTTGAAAACCCACTTGCACCCTACGGGTTTTACCCCTTCAGGTGGCGCGACTAAGGTCCACACCTTATTGTCATACATAGATTGCATCTCAGCCTTCATGGCTTCAACCCATTTTTCTGAGTTGGGATCTACGATGGCCTCTTGATAGGTGGTGGGTTCACCACGCTCCGTGAGCAACACATCCTTGTTCTCATCCACGAGAAATCCGTAATATCTCTCTGGCTGAGAACGTGTTCTATCAGACCTTCGCGGTCCTTGTGTTTGTGGAGTAGCTTCCAGAACCTCTTGTGGAACTTCTCCAGTTTCCTCTCGGACACACCATTCCACTGTGGTGTTCCAGGTGGAGTCAGTTGTGAGACTATCCCACAACTACTAAGATGATCAATGAAGTCTTGACTCAAATACTCGCCTCCTCGATTTGATCGTAGGATCTTGATTTTCTTGTCAAGCTGGTTCTCAACTTCATTCTGAAATCTTTTGAACATGTCAAAAGACTCTGACTTATGCTTCATCAAGTAGATATACCCATATCTACTGAAGTCGTCAGTGAACGTGATGAAGTAGGAGTACCCACCTCTAGCACTGATACTCATGGGTCCACATACATCACTATGTATGATCCCCAATAAGTCAGTTGCCCTATCACTGCGGCCAGTGAAAGGTGCCTTTGTCATCTTACCAAGTAGACAAGATTTGCAAGCATCATATGATTCAAAATCAAATGAGCTTAGAAGTCCATCCTTATGGAGCTTCTCGAGGCGTTTCTCGTTTATATGGCCTAAACGACAATGCCAAAGGTATGTAGGATTAGGCTCGCCACTCTTAATCCTTTTCGTATCGATGTTATAGATTTCGTTATTATGTCTTCGTTCCAATTTTAAGATATAGTGGTTATCATGCAAATCACCAAAAGCATATAACACCTCATTCTTATAAATAGAACATCTACCATTC
>QANZ01010109.1:0-19302 GCA_003254925.1 Chamaecrista fasciculata
ATTCAATTCCAACTTACTGCACCATAATTGGTGCTTGTGATGAGAAGGGATAATACTCAATATTTTTATAGATAAGTCCGGAGAAAATATCCTTTTAAGAGTTATGGACTTATTTGTATGTGAAAATGCCATCAAATTTGCTCTGTATAAATAATACACTTGTTGAAAGATAAGGACTTTTAATATACTTGTAGCAGAGAAACTTCAAGAATCTCCTCAGTTGGGAGACATTTGTGCACTTAATGGAGAATTCTCCTCATTTGACTATGGGTTGGTTGGACACTTTTAAAATAGAGATTATAGATCGTCTTTAATTTAATATTTAATATTTAACTATGCTTTCTTTAGTATTTTTATTTACTTTATGTTGAGTTAAATAACTATAATCACAAGTTATTTTATCTTTTTTTTTTGTTGGACATATAACTCTTTGTTCAAATTAAATTTAAGTCTATGTCATGTGCTTGTTTATCATTCTTGTTTTTTAATGATTTTTTTTATTAAATAATAAAATGATTGATAGTTCACATTGAAATTCAAAAAATCAAAATCAATTTTCCATTACAATCAATTTACTTTATATATGTTGCTACTGTTGTTGTTGTTACAGATTATTATTTACATTATATGTAGTTAAAGAAAAGAAAAGAACATCTATTTTTATCAGAAATATGTGGATAGAAAAGTTAAAGAATGAAAGTACTCATCGTATTTTTTATTTTAACAATTACGAATGAGAAAATATGTCTTTAGACAATGCAATTTGAAACCAGCAAGACATGTTGGATTAGATGAAGGAGTTGCATTATTCTGAAACAATTCATAGGCAATTTCATTGAGTGTTGATGGCTGTCAAAAAATTGGTAAATGATATTATTAGATCATTTGATCCTATGTTTCGAGATGCTTTATACTAGAAATTATTATCAGTATTGGCCCTATTTTTAAGATTGCATAGGAGCTATAGAAGGAACTCATATTCATTTTCACGTTCCTCTAGATAAACAAATTATTTTCACCCCAAGAAAATATTTTTACTTCTACAAATGTGATGGTTGTTTGTGATTTTAATACGTGCTTCAAATTTGTGAGTTAGTTGGAAAGGTTGTGCACATGATACAATAATTTTTATGGGTGCTCTTAGAAGGCCGCAATTAAAATTTCTTCTTCCATCCGAAGTTTAGTTATCATACTTCAAATATTATTATTAAATTTTACAAAATTTTACATAAAATCTAGTATTATTCCTTATAAATTATACAAGCTTATGTGGTAATAATTTATTTTTTTAATCGGTAAATGTTATCTTATTGATGCTAACATTCAAATTCTTCTTAGGGCCATACAAAAATATAAAATATCATCTTCCTCAATTTAGGTTGGTTCCAGCTTTCATATATATGACGCAATGAAATATTTAATCACTATCATTCAAGTTTAAGCAGTGTAATTGAAAGAACTTTTGGGGTTTGTAAAGCAAGGTGGAGGATCTTACAAAATATGACTATTACAAACTTGAAACCCAATTTGCTATTATATATATAGGCTTGTTTTACTCCTCACAATTATATTGGAAGAATGGATTTTAATTTGAGTCTTCTTAGCATTTTGTGAATATTGATGAACTTAAAGAGAATGAACATGATTTCAATGAAAAATCATTCAACCATGTCTAACCAAGTTGGATGGGAGGAGACAATTGAAGAGAATATTAGACAAATGTAAGAAACAAGAGGTGCTAGCAGGGATCATATGCCACAACATCACTAGAAGTGTCTTCATTTTATAAAAATAATTATTTTTTGTGGGCTTCTTCGTTTTTGTAAATTGTTTATAGATAAGTTACAATAACTTTCTAATGCATTGTGTTATGAGGTCTTCTTCATTTATCATGTATTTTTTGGTCAATTTTATTAATTAAAAGTATTTTTTGCTATTTTATATCTAAATACATTTATAATTTAAAAATATTTTTATATTATAATATCCAAACATTAGATAAAAGTGCTTTAGCTAAAATATTTTTTTTAAAAAAAAGTTTGATAAATAACAGTATAACACTATTCTTTTTTTACAAACTTATTCAAACTGGGCTCTAAGTTTTTAATTGATACAAACAATCCTAATACTACACTTCTTGAAAGATCATTAATTAGGTTAATAATTCAATATTTGAAATATTAAAATATATAATTTAATTTGTAAAGAATATATCATTTGATTCTTTTGGATATTGAGTTTTTTACCAAAAAAAAATAGAGAGATTAAGTTGTATGTGTATTTTAATCTTTAAATAGCTGAGTTGTCAATTTTATCATCTTTTAAAGATCAAATTGTTAATTTACTAAAAAAAATCATGAAAAAAGTTCAACAATAAATCTTACCACATCTAAATGATTGTCCTTAAAATGAAAAATGGAATTTCCAAGGAGACAAAAACTTTTCTTTTCTTGAGTTGCACGAATCTTCTAGGCCAAAATGACTTGAGAATAATTGAGTCCCCAATACGTGACTATAATTGAGCCAACCAAAAGTTTCAAAATTTTGTGAATATGTCACATATATATCCTTGAGCGTTCAATATTTTGCTGTGGGCATTTTGTTTGATAATATTTTTGGTCCAATGTAGCTTTTTCCATAATGTTTCTTTTAAAAAGGTAGCTAATTTACAAGGCAAGTTAAAAAGAATTATGGGTAACATTAACTTGTATAAGATTACAAGTGGAAATGAAATCTTGCAAAAATAGAGATTCATCCGAAAAGTACTTTTAAGATATTTTTGATAAACAATTTTACTTTTAAAAAACTTTCAGCTTAAAATAAATTGAAAGGCAAAAATATTATCAGTGTCCTTAAATTACAGAATAAGTCTCAGTTGAACTTTTTTAATTTCTTTTTATCAATTTTATTTTTAAAATTTTATATTTGTTTCAACTGTATCTCAAAATTTAACATTGTTTAAATCATTAATAAAAAATAGTGACATGACGAGTGATATTTTTTCTTATTTATTTTAATTTCCATTGTAAATATTTTGTATTAATTATATTTCTAAAAATATTGATATTAGTATGCTGTGAATATTCATTGTTAATGATTTAAACGAACAATTAGGACTTGTACCCTAGCTAGTATAATAGGAAGGACTTTTTAACTTCAATGTTTTTTATTTCATATTCATTCAAAATTAACGTTTGATGTAATATTTATGTTTTAAAATTTTTAATATCGATAGAATAATGTTGAGACCTAAAAAATAAATTAAAAGAATTTTTTTCTTAATAAAATATCTTTAAAATATTTTGAAAGTCATCGATAGAAAAGTTGTTAGGTCATTACAACTTTTTTTTTGTCAGAAAGGTCATTACCACTTGACTTCGGACCTATATGGCTATATTCTGTACGGACACAGCCCAAGCCCAATAAAATGAAAGGACTATAAAGATAGTAAGAGTAGAATAAAAAAAACNTTGACCAAAAAAACGTTTACCTATCAAGTGCCAAAAAAAAAAGTTTACCTATCAAAACTAACTTCGTTTCACCATTCATATCCGTAACTGTGTTGGGTTTAGAGTTTATACGCTAGTTCATTGACTTTGGAAGTGTCACTATATTTCTTTTATTAGTTAAATGTATATTTATCTTTTGTTATATTAAGTAATTATATATACAAAAGCATTTTAATGATAATTGATTCTGATACTCATTTGAGTTTAGGGAAGGAGAAAGTATTTTCAAACTAGTTTTAAATATTTTATTTGTGCCAAATCTGGTCATGCTGTTATAATTAATCTGTTTTTTCTGTTTTTTTTGGGCCAAAATCAGTTTTTTCTGTTAAACAATGACATATCGTCTAATGTGTTAATTTTTTCTCTCCTACTGAGGCCCAGTTCATTTGTGCTTTGATTATAATTTGCTTTGATTATAATCGTAATAAGCATGTTCGTTTGCGTTTATTTTCTGATCAAATTATAATCTTGAATTTTTTATAATCAAACACACCCAATTACACTTATACCCCTATACTCTATTACATTCAATCACACATCACAAGGCTAAAATAGTAATTTACCTGAAATGGTCGACCGATTCTGTCAACGGTGGACCGAATATCGACCTGAGAATGATATCAGGCCCGACGTTCGGTCCATCGATTCAAAAAATGGTCGACTGAATTTCAACTTGAGAATGCCATCAGACCTAACGTTCGGTCCACCGATGCAAAAAATGGTCGACCGAATACCTAAAATGAGCCACATTGAAATTTTTTTTCGGGTCCGGAGTGCTTTTTTACATTCTCTCTCATCTTGTGCCAAACGGTGGACCATTTTTTTTGATAGTCCACCGAATGTCAGGGCCTGATTACTACATTTTAGTCCTTTTGGTCCACCATTTCGGAGGCAAAAATAGAATGGTCGACCAAACGAAATAAACACCTCACAAGTTGCCTATGATTATAATCATATCTTCACGATTCCCAAGGCAAACAGTAACAAAATCTAATTTTTTTAAAAACAACAATCACATCCAAACACACTTTGATTATTAGTCAAATCACATCTTACTTTTTGCAACTTTTTCTTTCATTTCTACCCCTATACAATTTATCAATTTTCTTACCATTCTATCTACCAACCACAATCATTACATACCCATTTCAATAATTTCACACCAAATAATCAACTTTCATCCAAACACCAATACACAAATAATTAACTTTGATTATAATTATACTCTGATTATAATCAGAGCAGATTTTATTATAAGTGCAAACGAACTGACCCTGCTTTTCACTTTTAAGAAGAAGAGAAAAAGGGATTTAAAAAAGTCAAAGTAAACTATAACAGTAGGACGTATAAAAACAATGACCAATATGAAGAAAATTGAAGAATTATAATAACATGATTGATTTGAAACAATATATATAAGATAAATAAAAAATAAATTAAATATTTATGATTAATTTGAAACTTACTCCATGTTTTAGACCAATATGAATATTTTACCTTTAATATTTTTTTTAAAAAAATATCTTTAGTGTGAAAAGATATGAAAATTTGAATATACACAAATGCTACAAGTGATTGTATAAAATACTAAAAGTCTAAAATGATTCTATGACATATGTATAAAGTAATTTTCTTTTTGCCATTACAATGCATGGGTTTAATATTTGGGTTAGTGGGTCAGATCTTTTATTTTTGTATATATGTTTACATGTTTACATATTAGGCATTTCTCTGATTATTATTTGTACTATATAGAATTTTGTTTTCGCCTTTCGTTGTGAAGTTTAGTATTTATTAGGGGTGTTCAAAACCGAACCAAATCGATCGACCGAACCAAACCAAACCGAACCGAAGGTGAAACTGAACTAAACCGATAGATGAGCGGTTTGGTATGGTTTGAACGTCGTACAAACCGAACCAAACCGCCAAACTGCTAAAACTCTTTACTTATATATATACACATACCTCATATTCTCATTAGGTAACTCATACTTTATTTTATTTTTTTTTTGGCCTTGTCATACTCTATTGTTCATACATATAATATTCAACATTGAGAATATTTTACAAATTTAAAAATATTTGCACCTTCATATAAATATATATATATATATTTGTAAGAAAGTATATATATATTTGTAAGTTAAAAGTTGTTATATACTAATGATTTTTGCTAAAAAAGTAGAAAATCATTTTGTTGTTTATAACAGAATGAGAATATTATTACATTATATATAACCTATTATAATGCACCATGGGTGATTATAAATTTTATTATTATATAAAATTGAGTTAGTTTATACAATATAAAAGATACCATATTTGAAGAACTTATTGTGATATTAAGTTAGAAGAAGAAATACATATTAGTAAACTACAATTTTAATTTCAATTAATTTTTTATAAAAAATCTTCTATACTATAGGGATAATATTTATTTTCTTATTAATGTTTTAGTAAGTTATAAGAATAACTGTATATTTTATTTATTAGTATATTAGTGACAAAATTAACAATAAATTACTTTCAAACCGCTCAAACCGAACCGCCTAAACCGCTTTTTATTGGTTTGGTTTGATGAATGAAATTTAATTATTGGTTTGGTTTGAAAAATCCTTTTATACCGCCCAAACCGCTCGACGAACACCCCTAGTATTTACTGCTTATATTCTATGTTTAAATAGTAAATATTTTGGAGCTAATCCATCTTATATATATACAAAATTACTAATTAATTCTTTTATAGAATAATTGATTTTTTAATTTGCGTCTAATATATTTTTAAAATTTTCATAAAATGGATAAACTAATTCTTCTATCTTAAATTCTTAATCCTGTTTGATCTCATCACTGTCTTCTCAATTGCAACCTTAGTAATGATGGTCTAATTATATCTAAAATAATGAACTCGTGAACGAATTATTTTGTATTAAAAGTATATACAATTCGATTGTAGTTCCACAATGTTTCATAATTATATTTATCATTTTGAACTTGACCGATGAGATATATTTTTTTCTTTTTTCTTTTTTTTTTATGGATAACCAATAAGATATTAACTTAGTTTAAATAAATTTATAAATGTTTAATTTATTTTACTGGACAATATACGTCATTTTCTATATATATATATATATACCACATAGAAAATACAAATAGTTCATTTCTTATTAATTTAAAATAATGAAAAGATATGTTACAACAGCAGCAGTACATCAACAACCATATTTAAAAAATAAAATTTTATGCTTTTCAACTCAACAATCATGAGAGAAAATTGTTGAAGAATATATTAGATACTCCTAAAAAAGTGGTTTGTTATGAACCTGGATCCAAAATTCTAGTAGTTTCAACTCATCCTACTTCTTTCAACAATAAACAAAAACTCATACTACTTCATACCAATATACCATGGCTACACGTCTCATTAACCAGAACATGCGTTCAACTACTTTGTTTTTCGCTTTAATTCCTCAACTCCAAGGGTGTGTTTGGATTGGGGGAAGGAGGGAGATTAGAGAACTATCCCCCTTGTTTGGAGAGAGAGATAAAGAAGGAGGAGAGGAGGAAAGGTGATGGAGGATTTCAATGATAGTGCAAATTTGAAATAACTCAATTTGGTGTATTTAAAAGAATTTTACAACTCTCCACCTTTTTTTTAACAATTTTTAATTTAAATAGTCATTATAGTCTTCAAACTATAAGGTTAGTTTCATTTTGGTCCTCTAGTTATTTTTTGTTCTGTTTTGGTCCTCAAATTATGGAATTATTTTGGTCATCAAACTAATCTTTGTTTCTTTTGATTCTCAAACTATTTTTTATTTTATTTTGGTCCTCAAACTATTTCTTATTTCATTTTGGTCCCCAAACTATTTTTTGTTTTGGACCCGCCTCGAAAAATTTGGCTCGGGCCAACCTTGTCAGGAAAAATCGCCCGGGCCAACCAAGTCGAAAAAATTCGACTCGAGCCGACCCGGTCGGAAAAATCGGCCCAGGCTGGCCTTGTCAGAAAAATCCGACTCGGGCCGGCCCGGTCGAAAAATTCGGCCCAGTCGAAACAAGGGGAGAGATTGAGAGGAATAATCCCCCCTTCTCTCCCCTCCCTTCCTCCTCCAATCTCCTCCCTCCCCTCCCCCTCCTTAAATCCAAACAAGCCCCAAAAGTATACAACTCTTGTAAAATAAAGGACGTTAATACACTGCTCTCTATATCATCTTCTATAACCATCCCATCCATGGTAGTGATCATATGTATATATCTCTTCTTTGTTTTCAATGAATAATTGAGCAAACCTCATTTCCTTAATTAACTTCATCATCAACTATATATACTAATTGCTTCCTTCTCTCAACTATCCTCTCTACATCTATAGAATACAACATAAGAGTACTATAATGACTTCATTTCACTTGCTATTTCCAAACCAGTGCCTGAAATAATTAATAATATGAACAATATAAAATTTAGGAAAAATGAAACATTAAATAAAGTTCAGCAAATAAAACTAAACGACATTGTTCTGGGCCACTTGGAGAGAAGTGAAAAGAAATAAAAAACCGTTTCAGATTATCCAAGAGTAAATATGACCGTGATGTGCATGAATGTAGGCTCGTCTTCAGGAGTAAATTTGATCAACGGATGAGAAGAAATTGTCAACGTCAAGATTCCATTGCCGACTGTTGGAAAATACAGAACCAACGAAGCAGATGGCAAGCAAAAAGAAGCACACGTGAAAGATAAAGAGAAGGTATTATTGAAAACTGAATCTTCATTAATGGAATAAAATGAAATGCCTATTATATTTGGGAGAGTTATAAATCATATTTTACACAGTCAGGAGAGTTATATATCATATTACTTAAGGAGGCTAATGGTTGATCATTTAGATTCACTCTCTTAAATAACTGTTGCATTATTCATCAACAAAGAAAAAATTACTGATTTAAGAATCGAATCAATAGATTCAAAAACTCATAAAGGACTCTAGAAAAGAGCCCATAGAAAAAGAACATATGAAAAGAAAGTTTCAATGCACCAATGTGTGAAAACAAGCACCAAAGTGGTGGGAAGTGATGAAGACATGGTCGGATCCCCCACTCCAATTGCAGAACTGATATGGAAAATAGAAGACACGATGTTATCATATTTGAGTCAAAAAGTGATAACCGTTTATATTTGGGACACATGGCTTGACTGCAACGTTTCGGAATAAGCAACTGAAGGCATTTTTACCAAGGGGAATTTTGGGAAGTGAGGGCAAAGATGTCATTTGCTTAATTAAGAAAGGGCATTTTTGGAAACAAAAGTTGTAAACAACCTGCTCTTTTAAAGTATAAAGATAAAGATATTTCCTTCTATCATATAAGAAACTACTTCAATTAGGATTTTAGTTATTGGAGACAGCATCAATTAGCGTAAGACTCATGAGCACTACTTCACATATTACTTGTGTTGCTTGCTTTTTCCAAAGACGAAGCTGTCCAAAAGATTGCATTTTATCAATTAGCGTGTAACACTCATGAGCACTACTCATCGTTTGTTTGGTATCAAAAACTTGAAAACAATGCTGAAGATGGTTAATATAATCCTAAGCAAAGAGACGATGCCATATTCTTTTTGAATTGCAGATGCGAGCTAGATTTCCAGTTTATGGTTGTTTGGCTTTCATAATTATAATGAATTCCTCATCTCTATGGCCGAGGAAGAGTTACATAATGGTACTTTTTTAATTCACTTCACTCATATTTGTTATATTATCAGTCAATTTAGCTTTGTCAGATCAGAACTAACGGCAGATAATAGATGGAAGTGTACTTGAGACTAACGGTGAGACACTTTTCAAAAGTTAGAGGACTAAAATTGCAATAAAAAAATTAGAGAACCAAATTGAGATATTTTCAAAAGTTAGAGGACCAAAATTACAACAAAAAAAATTAGGGGACCAACTGAGAAATTTGCAAAAATTAGGGAGCCAAAAGTGCACTTAAGCCAAATGTGTACTTGATTTAGTTAACTATTTGGTGCATCATATATATTTAAACAAACAGATTTAGGATTGTCAAATGGGTTAGCTCGAACTTACAGTAGACTAAATAAATGATTATTAAAAAATGGAATAACTTTTAAGATAAATTATATTTTGGTACCTTGTAGTTTGGTTATATTTCACTTTGGTACCCTGTGGTTTAAAAAATAACACTTTGGTATCGTGTGGTATTCTCCATTAACACTTTGGTACCCTTTGGAGCTATTTTATAATTTTAACCATAACAATTTTTTCAAAAATTATATATTGGCCCCCAATATTTTTAGAAAATTATAAACAGGTCCCTAGATACATATTATCTAGAGACTAAAATGAAAACTTTTAAAAAAATTTGGGGTCAATATGTAATTTTTGCAAAATTTATTTTAGTTAAAATTACAAAAATAGCTCCAAAGGGTACCAAAGTGTTAATGAAGAATACCATAAGGTACCAAAGTGAAATATGACCAAACCACAAGGTACCAAAGTGTAATTTATCCTAAATTTTAAATTAGTTTTAAACATTTCATTTATTTTTATTTTAATACTGTCGTTATAATCCATCAATTTCATTTGTTAAATGATGATGTTACTAAATGTGAAGAGTTACCACTTACCACTTGAATTATGGATGATGAATTTAGAACAAAAGATCTACTCCTTTTCTGAATACGATTTCTATGAGCAGAACTCCACAATTATGGTATGCATCTAACCAATATTTTTAAATAAAAAAATTAATTAAATAAACTCCAAATAAATATTGTTTTAACAGTGAATTCCAACAACGTAAATATTACAGAAGACACAGATTTGAGAGTCAGAGAGTCACGGGTATGTTGTTACTGTTAGGATTTTTAATCATGCTTAATGCTTTAATTTGCTGTCTAGTTTGATATTTGCGTTTTAAGTTTCTAACTTTCCGAAATATATAGAAAGAGAAACAATAATTAAATCATGAATTTGAACACTTTCTTGTAAGAGTACAGTACAAGTTCACATGGACAAATTAGAGTGTACAAGAGGTTGATTAGAGATACTTTGCTTTTCAATGTTGGCTATATAATATTCGCGGTTTAGCCTCTTCATCCACTATTTTAAATTAGACTGATAAGATCAAAATTGAATTAAATCGAACATTAGATTAATCACAAATTGCATCACAAAACTTCAAAATTAATAAAGTTTTATATACATTTTAGACAATTTCTCCGTGTTGCTGGGGGAAGTTGTTGAGAACGTTTGGTAGATGTCCACGTGTTTTTTTTTTTCTTGGCTCTATCTTTTCACTTTTTTTATTAGTTAGTCAAAAATTTAGGTGATGGGATGGCGTCCCAATCCAGAGTCAGGACAGGCCTTTGGACTCTAAAAGCACTTACAATGATACTTATAGATGACCCACCAAATGAGGTTTCATCAAAAATTGAACCCAAATCATACAATTGTCATGAGCGAAATGTGACTAAGTGAGCCATATCAAACCACTATCTTTTCTAATCTACTTGTGTTAGTGGGTGGTTGGATATTTTTGTTGTTTTAAATTCATTATACAATATATATTCAAAATATTAATTAATTTATATTATTTTTCTTTTGAAATTATCTATATTTTCATAATTCAGTTTTTTAAAAATAGATTACTTCTATTTTCTTAACTATATTTATTATTTTGTTAAAAATATGAAAAAAAATTCATTTTGTAAAATTAAATATTAAAAATCATCTAGATTGTGTATTAAATGTCATGCATATTAATACTCTTGAAATGACATATAGTAAACGGAGCTTTATTACTTATTTTGAAAAGTGTAATTTAAGATAAAATCTAAATGGTATAAATAGTCTGAATATAAAATTCCGAGAATGTAATGATGCAAGAGATTACGTGTGTCTATATATATTTTTTATTGATACAAGGTTACGTGTAATTTTGTTAGTGAGGCACATGATTACATGATTTCCTACCATCTTTGATAAAGGAATAGCAAATTAGCATTAAAAAAACAAAACACACTGACGAGAAAATTATTAGATGGTTAGGATTGTTTGGGATTTATTTTAATTAATTTATTGGTATGAAAATAGAAATGTTGGTTGAGAGAAAATGATTATATATTTATAGTGGGGTCATATTATGAGGTTTGCTTCTCACCACCGTGATATTGGAAAATGTCCAAATCTGATAAGCTCTCAAAGTGTGTGGGAAGGATATTTTCTATCTGTACTCATCCAAATATATTTAAGGGTAAATATATAAAGAAGGCTCTTGTGGTTTGAGAATTTTGATAATTATTAAGGGAAAATGAATTGAAAATTATAAACTTATTTTTTTTATTTTGTAGGTTTCGCAACTCATTTAATAAAGATGATAAATTTTTTGAATTATTAAAAAATGAATCAAATACTTGAATAGAAGAAAAACTTAAAAAGAATAGATGAAATCTTGATTTTTTTTGGTCATAGGTGAAATTTTAATAAAAACGTTGAGATCGGTTAATTTGTAGACAAAAATATACTATAAAGATCCTTTCTATTAACATAGTAATCTTCAAGGTTGATTTTGATATTTTTTGAATCACAGGATTTGATCTATAATTATCCCAAATCACAGATTTTTCTTATGTTTACCCTACGACTTCAAGTTTTTTAAATTGATGCATCTATTAAAAAAATATTTTTTTTTTGGTTATATAATTTTCTACAAGTTTATTGTTGTCATTATTTTTAATATATAATGGTATATAATATATATATATATATATTATGGAAATCTGATTCAATTTTACAAGATAGTCACCCATCAAACAAAGACATGACTTTTTTACTTAAATTAATAATTGATAATGTGCTCAAGGCGTGAAAGTAACAATAGATTTTTTTATACATGAAAATAATAATAGATATTAAATCTAAATGTATCATAACAAATGACTTTTTCGCAAAATTTATTACGACATTGGTCTAATCTGAAGTCTCCGATTGTACATTACATTATTACATTACCTTCCTTATATATATTAACGACCTATTCGCTATTTGTTTTGTGTAAGAAAAAAAGAAGAAAAGGCAGTAATTCTTAATGTGCCTGAATAATTTAAAATTATTAGTAATTAGTAATTTCTCATCCTAAAATAAAATTCATCTTATATTATTTCTATTTACTTTGTAATTTTCAACAAAATTACTTTAAAATCATCAAAGCCAGTAATTGCAGCAAGGTTAAATAAATATTTCCGACAATTTCAGGCAATTAAATTCAAACTCAGGCGTTTGCATCAGAAAGTAATAGCAAGTTTTTTTTTTTTAAAAAAAGGTCAAAGTACACATTTAGTCCCATAAATTTTTCTCACTTCTCAATTTGGTCCCGTATCACTTTTGGTCTCATATCTTTTGGTCAGGTTGCATAATTAGTCCCATATTTTTGCAAAACATTTCACCGTCAGTCCCACCTGATCCAAAGATATGAGACCAATTCTGCAATCTGACCAAAAGATATGAGACCATTTTTGCAACATGACCCAAAGATATGAGACCAAAAGTGTAACACGGGACCAAATCTACAACTTGAGCAAAAAATATGAGACCAAAAGTACAACAAAAAAAGTTATGGGACCAAATTGAGACCGTAACAGAAGTTATAGGACCAAAAGTATACTTTAGCTAAAAAACCGACAGTTTTATTAGGAAGCAATGAAAAACAACAAATCGTATTAGGACATAATTAAGCACAATTACCAGGTTGCCTATAAATTGTTAGTATCTGCAAAATCAAATCCTAGGCATTAATTAACATTCACATTCTCATTAATTCTCAGCCATTTGATCGCAGAGTAAGCAAAGCATAACAACAACTTCAAGAAGAAGCGTCTGTTCATAAAAAACGTAGCAAGCAGCTACTACCACTGTAGTGAAAGTGTGAAACTACCTTCCACCAAATCAACCCTTAATTCACGGCGTGACGAAGAGAGAGAGAAAGAGAGCGGTAAAAGGTCGTTTCATAGTCGCCATCTCTTCTCACCCAACTTCCTCATACATTCATCCATTCCTCAATTTTCAGCATTTCCTCCTAATTTCCGTTTTCTGTCCCTCAATTTTGAAATTTCCTCTTCGTTTTTTCAACATTTTCTGGTTCGATCTTCCTCCGGTATCACCTGCTTGTAAACCCCATGACTTCCTAGCACTTTCTTGTTAAATCCCTCTTCCTTCACTTCTCATTCAGTTCAGAACTCACAGAATGAAGAGATTAAAGAGCTATTACGTGCACCTGAGGCATCCATCGACATCGGAGCGAAAATGGATTTTCCCTCTCGCTGTTGGCTCTATTGTTTCTCTTTTCCTTCTCTTTCTCGCTACTCTTACTTCACCCGACGGTACTCCTCTTCTTCCTGTTTATCGCTCTGTAACCGCCTCTTACTCCGTTTTTGTGGAATCCAAGCTTCACCCTATTCCCGTTTCTTCGCTTCCTCCTCCGCCGCGTTTCGCTTACCTCATATCTGGCTCCGTCGGTGACGGTAACTCCCTAAAACGGACGCTTTTGGCGCTTTACCATCCGCAGAACTCCTACGTCGTGCATTTGGACCTTGAATCGCCGCCGGAGGAGCGAGCCGATCTGCAGAAGTTCGTGAAAGATCATCCAATTTTCAAGAAATTCGGTAATGTGAGGGTAATCACGAAGGCGAATCTGATCACATACAGGGGCCCTACAATGGTCGCGAACACCCTTCACGCCGCGGCGATCCTGTTGAGGGAAGGCGGCGAGTGGGATTGGTTCATAAACCTTAGTGCCTCCGATTATCCACTCGTTACCCAAGATGGTTTGTAATTGATTTCCTTTGTTAGCAGTAGGATGATAGTTATTGATTATTTTGTCCCTTTTTGGGTATAGGATCGATTAGTGATTCTATGTTCTATGTGGTTTAAGTGTTTAACTGACTGATTAGAGGAGTTTTCCTGACCAGATCTGCTGCACACGTTTTCTTACTTGCCTCGCGAGCTCAATTTCATTGATCATACTAGTGACATTGGATGGAAAGAGTGAGTAGTTTTGTCATTTATTGTTCAGTTTTTTCACTCGAAGTTGATCTGATTGGTTCTCTCTTCTATGGTTATGTTTAGTCATCAACGGGCAAGGCCGATAATCATTGATCCGGGGTTGTATATGACTAAAAAACAAGATGTGTTCTGGGTTACACAGCGGAGGAGTAGGCCAACAGCCTTCAAACTTTTCACAGGTGCACATCATTTTCTGGTCTATTATAAATTTCCTTGTTTCTTTCTTTTTTTCCCGTGGATGGCTAATCCTATTTTCCATATAGGTTTTGTGAATAAGCACAAATCGCCAGCTTTTTGGAGTTAATTTAAAATAAGAACTAGGTTTTAGCTGGCTCAGGTCTTTCTGCTGTGTAGGAAGTTCGTTTAAAATACTCAAAGTTCAAGAAACAATCGATTAAAAAGTGTATTTGGAATAAATATTATAAAGAGAAAAATAAGATTGGAAATCTGAAATCCCATGGGTGTATTAGGTATTAATTTTTCCAATTTTTGTGAAAAATAATGCCAGGGGAAACTAGATTCTTGGGAAACTTTATTCAAAATCATTAAGCAAACAAGATATTCTTAGCTTCATGGGAATTTTGAAGAAATCTCCCTACCAAGGGCAACCGTGGAGTTGTTTTCTCTGTGCGTAAATTGTAGATCTTTTTGGTTTTCTTGTGATTATTAAGGAAATTTAACATGTCATAAACTTTGGACCTTAAATGTTTCTCTCGGTAACCATTTCTGTTCTAACTCTTTACCAAGTCCAAATTGTTGCTCTAAACTCACACATCTTTTTCTTGACCCCATACCTCTGGTAGAATTGTGTCTGGAACAAAATGATTGTAGATGAAAGTTAAGGCACTAGAAATCAACAGAGAATCATTATTTTTTCCTCCCTAAATGAAAACTCTAGGTTGCGCCACCTTAGCTCTGTCAATTACACTACATAAAGAGACTTGGAGACATGGAATAGTTTATTCTGATTTTGCCAATTACTGCTTCAGCTGTTCAGGCATTTGTTTTTCCCAAGTTGTCTTGAGTGTTAAAACAAATGGTATAGGACGTAGAACAGGTCTTTTTGAGCACTTCAATTATCATTCATTGACATTTGACTTCTTTACAATAAAGTGTCCCCCTCTTATGAAAGTTTGTTTATAAATCACTTCTTAAAACACATGTTGAAATTGAAAATATGATTTTTCTTTGTATATTAGGACCTTAGTTGACTTTTCCATGCTTTGCCCATTCAACTAGATCAACAAATTGTTGTGTTTGCTTTAAATTAGGGGTAAAAAATGACCATAAATTACCATGAGTAGATTGTCGAATTCTTAAATCATTTCTATCGTAATCTACATTTCAGTAATTTTTATCATGTCTGACTTCAATTCTCAGTAGTGTCCCACTCTGGTATCATACAATTCTTATCACTAGCATGGTCCATATCTATTGTTTAAGATGCAACTGTCGAACATAATATTACAGTCTATGGGTGTAATTCTGTTTTCCTGTGTAAGTTTTGTTTCATCAAACTAGGGCAATATCAAAGCAGGCTTGGTTTTGGTAATTTCTGTCTTACTTTTAATGTAACAAAGACTACAAACTAATCAAGGACATTCTTAACTTTATGGAACCAACCTAGTGAAATAAAACTCTAAAAGGATTACAGAACAATGCAGGGCTTTAGCAGGAAACATCACTTCATCTAACTTCTTTGGACAAGCCCTAAAAGGGTGATCGGAAAAGTGAATCTCCTTGTAGTGCAAATTCTTCTGAAAAGGGAAGCAAACCAGTTGTTTTGCTCTGTTTAACATTTAAACTTTTATTTGAAACTACTAGCATTTTTCCTAAATCCCCAATTTGGGTTTTGATCTAAAGTGACTTAATATCCGGTGAAAAGTAGTTGCAAATTTTGCTGGCATTCAATTTTGAACTCAATACAGTAAAATAAATTTTGAAAAGATACTATTTGGTCTGAATCAAATTTGCGAAATGCTTTTCTGTTAAAGAGATGGGTATACTGCAGAAATATATCCTGTGGGTTATGGCTTCTTGGTCACCCGCAATCATAGCACTTATTGTGGTCATCTCAGTCATTTTTTTTTTCTGGTTCATTTATTTGGCCTGAAATAGGCGAACTGAATAGGCACCAAGGATTGGCATCTGTCTTTTTGTGCTTCAATTTAAACAATTTTTGTAGAACAACAATCCCTCCTGTGTTCTAGTAGGGATCACATTCTATATTCTCAGCCCAACTAATTAAATTTGACTGTGACAATGAGCTGAAGATCCAATTCCAGTGGATTGAGATTCTTTTTGTGGTTATAGCTATGTTAATATTTTTCTTTCTTCTAAGGACTTTATGTGTGGTTTGCAAGTTGCTGGGAACTTTGAACATTGTCATATATGTATAATCGTTCTTTTACTCGGGGACAGTCCCACCTTTTTGGAAATGAAGTAATGTTTAAGCATGAGGTATCTTATTTTTCTGAAAACTGAAACTGCAAAATCTTTAGCATTTGAAGTTATTTTGAAAGTCAGGCTATGTGGTTAAGAACATTAGATAAATGGTTATCTTAATACATCTCTCTTCATAGGTTCGGCTTGGATGGCACTTTCTAGATCTTTCATCGACTACTGCATATGGGGATGGGATAACCTGCCTCGGACTGTTCTAATGTACTATGCAAATTTCATATCTTCTCCTGAGGGATACTTCCACACTGTCATTTGTAATGCTCAGGAGTTCAGGAACACAACTGTGAATAGTGATCTCCATTTCATTTCTTGGGACAATCCTCCCAAGCAACACCCTCACTACCTTAGAGTTGCTGACATGGCACGGATGATTAATAGCAATGCACCCTTTGCGAGGAAGTTCCCCAGAGATGACCCAGCAGTACTGGACAAAATTGATGCCGAACTATTATCCAGAGATGCCGGAATGGTTGTTCCCGGAGGCTGGTGCATAGGAAGCAGGGAGAATGGGACTGATCCCTGCTCTGTTATCGGCAATACTACTGCCCTCAGGCCTGGTCCTGGCTCAAAAAGGCTCGAAAGTCTAATCAGCTCCTTGTTGTCAAACAACAATTTTCGACCGAGACAGTGCAAATGACAGAAACTAGCAGCCGCAGTGTCCTTGAGATTGTTCCATTGGCTCACTGGCTTTAGTTTACACGTTCAAATTTAGTTAGTATGATCAGTATAGTAGTGTTTCTTTGCAGTAGGAGAAGAAAATATTGAAATTATACACATTGTCTTTTCTTCGGAGAAAGCAAGTGAGCCAAATGATGAAATGAGATACTGTAGAGATGTATGATGTATCACTTGCTTAATGATAAGGTATACATGACAGAACTGACTCTAGCCCTAGTAAGTAGTCACCCTCTTCTTTTATGAATTTCATGATCTCTTTCCAACCAACCAATCAGCTACCAGATTGAAGGTTCTTTATCTCAAGGACTAACCTAGCTGAAATGGGTCTTACACTCACTTATCTATTTTGTACACGGAGCAATTTCTATATGGAATGTTTGGGGGGAAGAAAGAGAACATAGGGATAGGGAAAAATGAACGGGAGAAGGAAACGAAAATGAACTGAAATAATATTACGTTTATGTACATTTGTGTCCTTTCAATTGATATCATGCAGTATAACTATTAAGTTGGTTGATCTCTGTTCAGACTTGTGTTCTGTGTTCTTAAAGTCCTATTAGTCTTCAAGTGCCTACCTTTCATATGTGGTACCACATATTTGACGAGGTCATGGATGAATACATCAGAGAGAAGACTTTCTGAAATTATAATATTTCGTTGACTGAAATTGAAAGTTTCTTAATTACTTTTGGTGTTGACTGTTGTGTTATATGGGGTCTGGATTCAGCCCTCCATTTTATTCTCCTGAAAGATCTCTTGACCATCTTCATTTCAGGTTTTGTGATTAATTAGTAAATTTTCTTATTCCGATTGAGCTCATAAAAGTAACATGTAATAAGAGTAAATTTACTTTTTAATCATTAGATTTGTCTCAAGATTATTTTAAAAATAAGATTTAGTCTCCGAATATTCAAAATATACTTTGTGTCTCTGATTATTTTATAAATATAAATTATTTAATCTCTATAATATTTTACGTACTTAACAGTAATGTTTGTAAAAATTCAACTGACTAAAAAATATATTTTTAATATTTAGAAATAAAAAAATAGTTTTTGGGATAAATTTAATTTAAATACTGAAATATATTTTTTCTTTGTGAATAATATCTTGAGCCATTTGTATATTGAGTTTAATTGGACTACGACTTGCAATGAACCTAGGGATGGCAACGGATAGGGTATCCAGTGGTTTTGCCACTATCCGTATCCGTATCTGTTCACTTTATCCAATATCCGTACCCTATCTATATCCGATAAATTAATATTTGTATCCGTATCCATATCCTATCCGATATCTGGTATCCGAAACACCCGAAATATCCGAAAAGAGTATAAATATAGGATAGGGTATCCTATTTTATAAATTGGATATACCGGATACCCGATATCCAATACCCACTAACTAAAATAAATAAATAAAATTATGATTTATTTATATTTTAAATTTCTTTTTTAAAATAAAACAATTAAATATAAACTAACTAAAAAATGATTATATATAAAAAATATAAATATAATTAAATAATTATATAGAAGATATTAAATTGAATGTAAAATATAAAAATTAAATAAA